>OU015491.1:198745566-198930566 GCA_907164885.2 Dolomedes plantarius | reverse complement strand
TCCAGAATTTAAGTTCTTAATTTAAGTGTTTTTTTTCTAAATTAACATGTATTTTACCACGCAACGTTGACAAAGTTTAACCCTTTCAAGGGCGCCGTCTGCACAGTGTGAACGCCTAAATTTAGTCTTCTTTTCCCTTGCATTCAATGTTTTCAAGTTAAATGAGCGTAAAAAATGGCTAGTGCTGCCATCTATTATCAGTTTAAAGAAGGAAAAACATTTTGCAACCTTTAATTTGAAAACTTTTTCAAGATTTTTTAGGTTAAAAGAAATCGGGAAAAGTATCTCTACCGTGCAAACGGTGGAGGTTGTGCCCCTGAAAGGATTAAAACCTGTGAACTATATTTCGAAGTTAATACCAAAATACAATCAATATTCTTGTGAAATCTGTCAGTAGAAATAAATAATTTATAGTTTTTACTATGAGTGCTTAGATTTGTACTCCACAGTTGCTGAAAAGTATTTTACTAATATTCCTGTACTCAAATTTCACGTTATTAATTCATTAAAATTTTAAGCCACCGCTAAAGCAGCCGTAATTAATCAGGACTAATAGAGGGTGACATGGTAACGTTACAGGAGGACCCTGGACGAAGGTTTAATATTTAATTATGTGTTATTCGGTTTTGGAATTTCCAGAAATACGAAAAGGGAAGTTTTTCGTAATTCTGAAAAGTACTATGTGTGCACATTACGGGAAAATGTGTAAATAATCATATTTCTTTTTTTTATATATATAAATCGAAATAATGGAGGAAATTTTTGAAGTTCCTGGAAAAATTCCAAATCCAGGAATTTCCTTTAAAATGGGTTTTATGTCTGACGTATAAAAATCAATATTATCTAGCGTTGTACAACTTTACCGTGCTTTATTTGTCCGCCTGTAAATATGTATAAATAAAAAAATTCGTATTGGTTAAACTCGATTTAACAAAATTAGCAGTTTTAGAATCTCTTTTAAATGGACAGAATTCTGTGGATATGGGAAAAGATCATGTTATTAAAATTCGGAAAACATAATATAAAAAATTTTGAATTGTTTCCATTTATGCAAAGTTAATTTCCTATGCAGAAATTTAATTGCATTTGTGTTCGCATCTTATAAAGGTAATCATATTTCTAAATCCATTTTCGTAGTTTTAACTTCCAAAACATGTGTCCAACTATGTATCATCAGCGACCGAAGTAAAAACTGTTGTGCAAGCAGTCTGTAATTTTTTTTCAATTTAAACACGAGAAATTTTTAACATTATATCATAGCTTAGTGTTCGGCTATATATTTTCTCATACTTTTTTTTTCCATTCGTATGTTCATCTCCTGCATAGCTGGTATAAACATATTGAATTAATAAATATTTTAATTCAATCTATTACTGTATATGAGGTAGTATTCAATCTACTACTGTATATTAATTCATAAACTACTGTATGTTAGGTGATACTAAAATTATTCAATACACAAATGTTACATACTTTCATCCTCTTTAAAGACTATAATAATGTTCCATTATGTAAATGAATTACAAAGACAATTTCACACTCAGGGATAAAAAAACCAGAATACAGAGGCTGTTCACACATATTTTAGACGATGTATATTGTATTCACAAAACTAAATTACATAAAATTATTGTGTTTTAAATGTTCTATTTGACATCCCTTATTCTGAGCTATCTTTTGACACCGTAATTTCCAGGATAATAATGCCTTTTGAAGTGTCCAAAGAGGTATTCTATCCCATTCCTCCTGAACAGCTTTCCAGAGTCCTGTAGGGGTTTTGGGACGACGTTTGGATAATGCAGATTTTGAAAGCCCGAAAGCACAAAAATCCATAGGTGATATATCGGGAGATTTAGTAGGGATATCAGTGAAGGGTATGGTCTTGATACCAGTTTTTTGTTCCATTTCTTTCAGGAAATTTACAGTGGATTTTGATGTGTGACTGCTAGCTTTGTCCTGATGGAGTCTCACAGATTGATGGCAATGTGGGTAAAGCGATGGTATTTCATTCAGACAAATTGGCTATAAAATATGTTCCTGATAGTATTTGGAGTTAATCTTGACATTTTTTTCCACTCTCTTTATTTTTAACTTGCCATTATAAGAAAAAACCAGCAACAATCATGAATCCCTTAGAAAAACTTTCTTTCGATTCTTTGAACCATGTACTTAAATTTTTTTTCTCCCCTTTTATGATAATAAATGGCTCTTTTTTGTTGCAATCATTTAAATACACCCATGATTCATCTATTGTGACAATTGTTTTCCATTTTTCTTTGGATAAGTGTTTCTCATATAGAATTCTGCAGCGTGTCCTGCGTTCAGCGATATGATTTGGAAGAAGACGATGCACATTGCGTTTTTTTCGCTTTCTTAAGATTTAAATCAACGTTTATCATTTTGTTTACAGTGGACACCGAGCATTTTAATGATTTTGCAACTGTAGTTTGACTAGGGGGATTTTCTTTTAACATTAAACAACGTACCTTTGCAATAGTCGAAGATGCCCGATTTTTCCTTGGATACTTGTTTGGAATTTTTGTCCCATTGAGGCTCCAATTTGACGATTTTTCCTTTCTTGTTGACGATATTACCTATCGACGCTTTAGATATCACAAAACCATGACTCTCACATCGTTTTTGGATAACGGAGTATGCATATTTCTCTTCGGAAAGAGCATAAATGTAGCCTTTTAGCCACTACTTTGTTAAAAACGCCATTTTGAATAAAAACAAAACTTTCAAGCCCTAGACGATAATTTGGACTTAAAAACATAGTACAATTGCAATTATTCCTTTTGCAGCAAACGATTTTTTATTACCGCTTACCAAAATCGTCTAAAAAATGTGCGAACAGCCTCTGTGTGTGTGTATATATATATATATATATATATATATATATATATATATATATATATATACAGTTCAGTCATATTAATGTGACCACCGCCTACTTTTGACGTCAACGTTAAATAACCAATCGCAGAAGGCACGTGTCATCAGCAAATTTGGTGGGTATATAAAGTGTGTTGTAGGCATTCGGAAAACATTCTTTAGTACAGGAGTTAAAACCAGCTGGTCAAGGCACTCCGGTCATCATATACATTTCTGCTCAGTTTCGGAAAACATTTCAGTTCTTACAGTCATGCAGAAACGGAGCGATTTATCCAACGTCTAAAAGGGCATGATCATTGGCTTTCTGGCCAAGGGTGAAAGCATTTCCGAAATGGCTAAATTTGTAAACTGTCCGCGGACCGCCGTGGTAAAAGTATACCGCGCATGATAAAATGGCACTATCCAAAATCGGCGACGAGGCAAATGTGGTGCACCGCGGGCCATAGATGGCAGAGGTGAACGACGGCTGCGGAGATGCGTTCGGGCGAATAGACGCGCAACCGTTGAGCAACTGACCGTCCAGATGAACCAAGGAGCTGCCAACAGTGTCTCCACAACGACGGTTCAGCGAACGTTGCTGAGTATGGGCCTCCGTAGCAGACGCCTGGTTAATGCGCCAACGGCGACGAAAGCTGGAATTTGCACGCCAATACCGCAACTGAACTTCCACTGAGTGGATACAGGTGGCTTTTTCCGATGAATCACGTTAGGGTAAACGCACCAGTAATGGGCCGGTTAAGAGAAAAATTGAAGTAAATTTGAATTTTCACAGCTATAGATAAAGCAAACTGGTCCAAATTTTTACTTGCCATTTTAATAACTGTCTTACATCTGTAGTAGGAATTGGAGCGCACTGGCTGCATTCATAAAAAAATATATATACATAAATAATAACCAACCTGATGCACCTATAATGGGCCATTATTTTATCCGATGTACCTATAATGGGCCACCCAATAATGGGCCATCAATATCGCCCATCACAACATTAATGGGTCATCTATTTAATCTGTTATGGAACAAAAATTAATTCTATAATATCATATCATCATTCTATCATATCAAGAAAAGGAACTAAAAACATGATGTATATTTTTAAACCGGTTTATTCATTTTATAACTACAGTACAACTACACTAAATATATAAAAACTGAAATATAAATTTATTAACTTAAACTTCTAAAATTAAATTTACTTAAAAATTGTGGTTAATGTTGCCGGTGATGTACCGCTTTACTTGTCACAGTTGGTATGTTGTTGCAAACATTGAGTCCCGAAAAATAATTTGTACACGGGCTGGCCCAATACAGAGACAGTGTAGCAATTCGTGATCCCATAATGGGCCACGCTATTTTAACAATGGAATCTAAGTGTTTTTGTCATTTAATCACTGTACAATTTGAATTATACATACTATCGTAATGAAGAATAGTTTAAGTCAATAAACAGGCATTATAGAACTTAAATAAAAAATTTTGAAAAATTCACTTTTCAAAATTTTAACAGATTTTTTAAGCAGACGTTAAAACAAACACAAAGTTTCTTCTCCCTAGCGGAATACACTTTACACTTCGCACAAAGTAAAGGAATGAACTGAAAATTCCAATGCTAAGGGATCCTCGCAGGTAGTAGCCAATTACCCCCACCACTTCCACTGCCTAAGGTAACAATAGACCCTTAATTTCTCGACATTTCTAAAGGGTGGCCCATTATAGGGGCATGGCCCATTATAGGTGAATTTACCCTAAATGCTCCAGAGGACAGATGCACGTTGGCATATACGGCGTGACACGTCTGAAAACAAACACCCAGCAACAATTGCCGGAAGGGTCCAAGCTGGAGGAGGGAGCATTATGGTCTGGGGAATGTTTTCGTGGTATTCACTGGGTTCACTCATCATTGTGGAAGGCACGATGGACCAACACAAGTATACATCTATCCTTGCGGACCATGTTCACCCCTACATGCGAATTGTTTTTCCTCAGGATGATGGAATCTACCAGCAGGACAATGCGACGTGTCATAAAGCTCTCAGTGTACGTGCGTGGTTTGAAGAGCACCAGGTTGAGTTAACCGTACTCCCTTGGCCAGCAAATTCTCCGGACTTGAACCCAATCGAGAATCTGTGGGCCCATCTCGATCGGGTTGTTCGCCCCATGGATCCTCACCCGCGTAACCTAGCGCAGCTGGCCACGGCACTGGAGTCGGCATGGCTCAATATCCCAGTGAACACCTTCAGGAACCTAATTGACTCTCTTCCTGCATGTCTCGCAGCGGTCCGCTCTGCGAAAGGTGGTTATTCTGGATTTTGACAGGTGGTCACATTAATGTGACTGGACTGCGTATAATGAGTGCTTATATACAGCAGTGGTTACCAGCCCGTAGAAATCTGCGGACAACTAAGCCAGAAATTGTACCTTGTGCGACCCCCGCACACACATACACACATCGACTTGGGGGGGGAACTTCCGGGGGATATGGGTGGGTATAGAATATCCCTCAGGAAAAAGGATACAGGATTAACGTACTCGCATTCTAATGTATCACATTCTAATAATAAAATAATTATGTTAAACTTTTAAGAAATGTTAATTCAACTGATAGTCATCGGATATATTCGGCCCATCTAGTTTAATGAACATTGCTTTCAAAATCCCCATTTATTTGGCATATCCCCATGGATCCTCACCCGCGTAACCTAGCGCAGCTGGCCACGGCACTGGAATCGGTATGACTGAACATCGCAGTGAACACCTTCAGGAACCTAATTGACTCTCTTCCTGCATGTCTCGCAGCGGTCCGCTCTGCGAAAGGTGGTTATTCTGGATTTTGACAGGTGGTCACATTAATGTGACTGGACTGCGTATAATGAGTGCTTATATACAGCAGTGGTTACCAGCCCGTAGAAATCTGCGGACAACTAAGCCAGAAATTGTACCTTGTGCGACCCCCGCACACACATACACACATCGACTTGGGGGGGGAACTTCCGGGGGATATGGGTGGGTATAGAATATCCCTCAGGAAAAAGGATACAGGATTAACGTACTCGCATTCTAATGTATCACATTCTAATAATAAAATAATTATGTTAAACTTTTAAGAAATGTTAATTCAACAACTGATAGTCATCGGATATATTCGGCCCATCTAGTTTAATGAACATTGCTTTCAAAATCCCCATTTATTTGGCATATCCCCATGGATCCTCACCCGCGTAACCTAGCGCAGCTGGCCACGGCACTGGAGTCGGTATGACTGAACATCGCAGTGAACACCTTCAGGAACCTAATTGACTCTCTTCCTGCATGTCTCGCAGCGGTCCGCTCTGCGAAAGGTGGTTATTCTGGATTTTGACAGGTGGTCACATTAATGTGACTGGACTGTGTATATATGTGGCTTTGTTCAAGAAGTGACTAATTCAGTTTTGTAAGAAGTCCAAGTGTGTACAATGGTTTAGTAAACACTTTTAAAGCATCAGACAGATTTAGGTACTTCTTTCATTGAAAATATTTTTAAAGAGACATAAACAAATTCATCTTTTAGCAAACTGACTTAGGCACTTTTTGAACCAAGCCACATGACATTCCTAATATAATTTTTACTACTTGCATAGGTTTTCTTTTGTATCTAATGCTAATTATATGCCAATTTCCTTTTCTATAAGATCTAACTTTGGTCCGTAATTAAAAACTTTCACGTAGACTCGAGAATCCGACAAAAGCCTCTTAATATAAACTATGTGAAATACAAAGTTTTTAGAAAAGGGCGAACATATTAATATAAATAAGCATTCAATGTGTATGCAAATATTTGATCTAAATGAGTCATAAAAGGTTATGCCTCCTCACTTGCCACCAGAGAAGGCTAAGAAAGTCCACTGCGCATAAAAACGGGATAAATAAGGATTAGTGTCGAGAACAAAATAATAGAATGAAAAATTGTTTAAATATAGTTAAAAAGGATGCGTAACTTCAAACAGTATGTATGTATGAGGCGTTGAAATTTTTTGAAAACAATTTTATTTACCATTTTTTCAGGAATATCAGTATAAACACTTTTGGATATTTAATGTGGGATTACGTTCCTCAATAACGGTCCTTCGGAGAGAAAAAAATTGTCCTGCTAGTTATAATTTTGGCAGCGCGCCAACCCCAGTGGTAGTAAACAGTTAAGACTGCTATGTACTAAGAAAAAACTCGTATTTCCCTTTTCCTCTTCTTTCAGACTCTTGTGGTGGGGGGATTCCAGTTGACAGTTCGAGAATTCTACCCCCCCCCTTAGGATTGACATTTTGAGAGATTGTAATGGCTCTCTCTCTATAGGGGGATTATGCGCTGCCCCCCCCCCCAAATTTTTTATTTAAAATATATTTTTGTCAACTATTTACAGGTACATAAATGCTGATAATCAAATAAAATTGGTATTGTCAGATAGCCTGATCTTTTCTGCAAAGCGCTACAGGGTTCATTTTGCAAATTTCGTCCACCGAAGGAATTTATGAGCGTTTAAAACACACTATACCAGATTTTTCGCCGAATAATTTGCATTTTAAAGTATTAACTGCATTTAAAAAAAATGAAAAATGTACAGAAATGTAAAATTTCTTTCTCTATGACGGAGTACATTTTCTTTTAAATCTTTGAATCCAAGTCGGCAATCCGTGGACAAATTTTCTCCATAGGTTAACATTGAGGTGAGTGAATCCAATGGGGTTAGTACATAGCAGCCTTAAACAGAAAAGTTGCAAAATGCGTCAAAGAAAGGTAAGCAAACGATAAGTAATCCTACGTTAATAACCCGCGGTAGTTTCATTAGAGGAGACTACCTGAAATATTTTTTTCTGTTTTCTTTATGGTAGTTCTCCTGCAAACTATGGAATTAGTTTAAATGAACAGTAATCGCTAAAATTATTTAGTGATATAAATAAGTAAATTTTTAGGCAAATCAACATGAATTGTAATCTCCTTTCACTGTGGAAAATGATGTTTGCATGTCTTTTCTTTAAAAATTCCCATTATTAATTTTTTCTAAACATATATTTTTAACTATTTATGGTATTTAATAAATATTTTTCTGTCATGATGAATTGTATTTTTCATGAATTGAATAATTCTTCATTTCTTCCAGAAAGTATATTATTTTTAAAACTAAAAAAAAACATCACTATGTTTTTAACGAATGCCCGAATCCCGAAATATACTAACTTGTGACGAAATACCACAATTATTCGGAAAGGCTTATCACACATCTTTACGTAATATATGCTTAATTTTCATCCATTTGTCTGCCATATTTCGCGGCCAGTATTTAATAGGAAAATTTCATGACAAGGGAAGGAAGTGCGTTCAGACGCACAACTATTTTCTATAAATTAATCATCTGGTTTTCTGGGGGTTAGAAAGTCATTACAAACTTGGCACGTATTCATGCGATAAGTGTAAATGAAAATTCGATTTATGTTTAAGAGAATACGTCGTTCGCCCGGGCATTCATTATTCTGAACTTGTATTGCGGCATTACTTTTTGAATATTTATTTCATGCGGTACAAAAAGGACCATTTACACATTTATTAAACGTATATTTTCTCATTCAAAAATAATGGACAGACAATGGTTTAACTTTTTAACTTATGTTATTTGCAGAATTATAGCTTTGTGTGGACATTTTTCAACGGAATCCATGATTAAGGTGATGTTCACAAGGCTTGCCTGGAAAATCGTTAAAAATAAGATTTCCCGTTTTCGTCGGGGTAGACATTTCTTAGACTCTTTAAAGTAGGTTTACGTTCCTCCATAACGGTCCTCCGGAAAGCAAAATTTCAGACTCTAAAACCGTCCGTCGTTGCGAGTTATAATTTTGGCAGCGAGCCAAACCCAGTCTGTATCGCTAGGACAAGCGGTGAACAGTTAAACAGAAAAGTACCAACAAATTTTGACACACACACACACACACACATATATATATATATATATATATATATATATATATATATATATACACATATGTGTATACAGTCGGACCTATATTTAACGAAGTCGCTAAATCCCGAAAAAAAGTTCGTTATATGGAAAATTCGTTAAATAGAGATTCACCTTTTAAAATACTTTAAACTACACAAGACAGATTTTAAATTCGTAAACACTAAATATTATTATGTAATAAAAGTAATTGATAACACCTTTATTTTGTAAATTAATATCTATTTGTTTTATATAACTTACCCATCAAACAGAAATTTGCAAGGAAAACAAGAATAAAACAAAACATTTTCCGGGAATACACTGTATTTTCAATTTAAAAAAATTATATTGAAATTAATGAATTTTAACGACATTATTACATTTATTATAAGAAGTAATTTTAAGCATATATTACCACATGCGTCCTTAAATTTAATAACGGATAAAGTCTGTTAATTTTGTCTGAGTTTTTGTTTGAAAAAGTGATTTCTCTCATAATACGTCTCTCATCTTTGCAATGTCTCCAAAAACCCTTACAGGTGTATTTTCTTCAAACTGCAACCCGCGTTGGAATGTCTTAAAAAAATGTGTTAAAAGAAAGAATAAGTTTCAAATGATCAGAAATATTTTGAGAAATATGGAGAAAAAACAATATTGGATCACAAGAAAAAGTTCGTTAAATAGAGAATGCCCTTCGCTAAGAAATTCACAAAATGTTCTTGGTTCCAAGGAAAAGTTCGCAAAATAGAGAAATTCGCAAAATAGAGGTTCGTTAAATAGAGGTCCGACTGTATATATATGTGTGATAATATTACTAACAACTTATAATAGCCCAATCTGAACTTTATCTCTGTTCTGGTAACCCCTTTTCTACTCTTTGGCGACAACGCCCCGTCTTTCCACACACTAACTTCCTCCGCCAATTCTGGCAACCTCTCTGAGCTAATTGTATTTTTGGCGCTTTTACGATAGACGCGGGTTGGCTTCGATGCGAGTAACATGTTGCTGTTTTCATGGAATAAACTTCAGTTGTTTTTGTGATTTGGAATTGCATTTAATTTCGGCCTCGATTGTGTTTCTTCAAGAGATGACCATTCGGGTCATTTCGTATATATATATATATGTATGTATATGTATGTATATATATGCATATGTATATATATATATATATATATATATATATATATATATATATATATATATATATATATATGTGTGTGTGTGTGTATATATATATATATATATATATATATATATATATATATATATATATATATATATATATATATATATATATATATATATATATATATATACAAAAGAGGTAAGCAACTATAGGTAATCCTACGTTAATAACCCGCGGTATTTTCGTTAGAAGACTACCCTGAATTAATTTTTTTCAAATTATAATGTTCAGAGTTCGAATCCGGGACCTGCTAGAGAAAGTCATAGCATTTGGCTGCTGAATTTACCCAGTGTCGATCGCTGGGTATATCTACCGTTATGCCGGTGAAAAGAGTATCAGCTGTCTGGGGCTGTCAATTTTCGAATTCAATAGGGAATTCAACAACACGAGGAAACCATTCTTCCGGGGACAAACACTTTTGTAAATATCAAAAGAATTGTTAAATAACACAAGAAATTTTACACAACACAGATGACGAAAGCTGCCAAGTGCAGTCCAACTTGAAATTTGTCAAACTGCTGATCTGGCGTTTTTTCATATACAGGAGTGGATATCCAATAAGTGGCACAATGCATATGAATTTGGCTGTGCTAATGTACTTCAAGAAAGCTTGAAGCATTCTGTATATTTTTTATGGCTGATGTTATCACTTCAGCCGGTTATAACTTTTGGGGAGCCCGTAACGATGGTGAAACCTAGGTATAATACTGCCTGCAATCTGCATATGCATACTTTTTCTTTATGCACCGACCATTTGGTAGGTTTTATGCATTTCGTCGTCATCTTCAGCTCTGCATTTTGTACTGCAGTTCGTGATAGAAAAGGGTTCAGTCCGAGGCGGGCTGAATGACTACACTATGCCAGTCACCAGTAAAAATTTAGAGAGTTTCCACATCAGTAATTCCATAACAAGAGCCGTCTGCACACGGGGCAACTCAAAAGAAACTGATAACTGACTCAAATCACAAACCAGTCCGTGATGAGTCGTAACCTATGTAATTGAATGGAGCCACGCACATGGCGCAACTGGTTACAAACCCGTCCGACGGGTTAAAAAAGATGTTACAAGTTAAAAAAGATGTTTAAACCTAAAGTTCATCTGCTTTTGCCAAAGCAAATTGCTGAAAGAAAAACAAATTGTAAAAAATTATATGAAAAACACCTACTGCTGAAAAATGGAAATTTGTGGTAACACTCGATGAAGCATGGGGTATTACGTGACTGTAATAAAAAAAGACCAATTTTCTATTGCTCAACTGACTGGATTGACCGTTCGAAATGGCTTCGCCAGTGTGAAGAAAAGTTCTCAAAGGAGTTCATGATAGTTGAAGGATTTTGTTACAACAGCAAATTAAAAATGAAAAAAGTCTCAAGTAAAGACAAAAGTAATTCATTCTACTATCAGCAGAATATTTTAGAACCAATTTTTGAAGAAGAAATTCCAGCCTTATATGGAAAGGACATTGAGAAAGTTGAGATTCATATCGACAAAGTCTCTAGTCACACGTCTAAATCAACTGCAGCTTATTTAGCAAAGAAAGAATCAGAAAGATGAATAAAGTGTATGACATTTAATGAAATACCTGTAAAATCACCTGACTCTTCTCTAATGGACTTCTGCACTTTCGGTTTATTAAAACGCGCCTTAGGAAAACGGCATCCAAGAACACTGAAGGAACTTTGGAAAACGGTCCAAGAGGAATGGGGTAAAATTTGACATGACAGTACTAAGAAAAAGGTTACTTTCATAGAAATTTCGAGCTAGAGCTATTGTCAAGAACCATGGCTATCACATAGAAACAAATCACCGCAAAAAATACGGGCGTTTATACATAAAACTTAACTATCAAAATCGTTTCCATGAAGTGCGAAGTACCTTTTGTATATGGTCTATAGATCGAATCCAGACCTTGATATTCAAAACTGTTACATGGTGTTATTCTTTATTTCTCTACTTAAATGCAAATACCTTGGAAGAGATTTAAAATAATTTGGAATTTGGTAATATCACCTGTCACGAAAATGAGTTTTGGTGAAGAATTAAACTTCAATGTGCATAGGAATTTTTAAATCCACGTTTATGAGAAATATTTTTTAAAAATCTCAAGTAGTCTCTTCTAAAGAAACTACCGCGGGTTATTATCGTAAGATTACTTATCGTCGCTTACCTCTTTTGTATGTATATATGTATCTATATACGTATATATGTACGTATATATATATATATATATATATATATATATATATATATATATATGTCGAAATTTTGACGCATCTTGGTACTTTTGTGTTTAACTTGTCCAAACGATAGACTGGGTTTGGCGCGCTGCCAAAATTATAACTCGCGAGGACGGACGGAC
Source organism: Dolomedes plantarius (assembly GCA_907164885.2). NCBI lineage: Eukaryota > Metazoa > Arthropoda > Arachnida > Araneae > Dolomedidae > Dolomedes > Dolomedes plantarius. Next base: position 198,918,160 of record OU015491.1, on the reverse strand, counting down.
AGATTTAGCGTCTGAAAATTTCCTTTCCTCAGGACCGTTATGGAGGAACGTAATCCTGCGTTAAAATATTCTCTGTACTCCGCTATATTTACATGACCATGCCAGTCTAAAATTACCCATATAATTAAATGATGAAATTAGAGCCAGGTACTTTTAAATCAATTTGAAGATTCAGATTACTGTACAAAAGAAATTTCTTACGTCCTTCCCCTTTCTAATCAACCGTGGCTTTACAAATTGTTAAAACAGGTTTCACAAATCTTCAGTATTCTTTCCACTTGATCAATGTAACTTGATTAAATTGAACACTATTCTAAACGAAACCCAATGGATTGTCGAACTATTTCGATAGTTAATCTAACTAAACACACATCTCAGAACGCACGAACTTTATGCAGATTCTTTTTCTAGCCTTTATATATCCTCGTTTTTTAAGGAAAGTGCCTTAACGGGAGATGAAAGAGCGAGTAGAATACCAGATGATTTATTAATGTTTTGAAAAAAAAGGAAGAAACTTTGTAAACAAATGGCAATGAATCAGCAGTCTAGAATTCCGTTACTTCAGAGACTTACTTGATAGGATGGATATAAATCATTTTAAACAGCCAAATTTCTACAGTTCCTTTGTTCCTCCTGAGGATAGTCATGCGATGTTATTTGATTAAAATTGTAAAACAGTGAGTATTTAGCTCTAGGTCGTTTAGAAGCTAAAGTATTTAATTAAATTTAAACAGTTGCCACCCTGATGAGATTTTTCGCAATTTAATAGCATTAATGCTCATTTTGAGTAACTTTTGTCATGACCTGTTAACTTCTGTGTCGGAATAATCTTTACCATAAATAATCGTACGTAATTATTTACGCAACTATTATAATTGCAATGAAACCTTGGTTACTATAAGTGACTCGTTAGTAAAACAGCCAATTATTTACTATGCCAAAAGAAACGCGACAAAAATACTATATACATGACTAGCTAAACACCCGTACATCGCTACGGTGTACATTCAAATTAAATATGACGGTCAATGTATGCAATTAATGCCAAAAAAAACCAAAAAAAATATACTTATAAAAAAAATCATAACGGATATTTTTATAGACAAAATAATGTAGCAGAAAATATTCAAATTAAATCTAATAGAACATACTAAAGAATACAGTACAGTTTATATAGTACGATTTGAGGAACATTTCTTTTACTGTATTTAACATTTTTTTGGATAATGTCCAATCGTCTGCCGCATTAGAAAGGAAAAAAAAATTTCTTTGTCAATTTATTTCGTTGTTATACACGTGACGATAAATTAATTTAAAGCACCACAAAAAGAATAGAAGCCACGTGATCAGTATTTAATAAATTAAATTTTAAAATATAATCTTTAAAAATTCACCAAAAATCAGAAAATGGAGGTAAAGATTTGAAAAAAAATTTAATTTTAAAGGAATTTTTAGGATCTTTCTCGTGGTGTAAATTTTATAACACTCAGATTATTATTTTAAATTCAAACTTTAAAGAATGTTCCAAAAACAGCTTAAAAATTTAATTTTAAAAAATCTAACAATTATGTTTCAAAAATCTTTCTTAGTGCACCCCTACACTATAAGAAGAATCGCCATGCAAAATGTCAGCCCTTTAGGTCCAGCGGTTTGGTCTGTGCGTTGTCTGTCACTCAATCAGTCACGGAACTGTTATATATATATATATATATATAGATGAAGCAGAATGGACTGCCACAGTTCTAAAGGTCACTGATAAGAGAGTGGTGGGATTAAGACGGGCGCAGGAGATGGCAAATGTTCGGGTGGATTTTCTAGTTGCCAGTAGACACCATGCGTTGGTCCGGTGAACACCGCGATGTCGTTATGGAGGCGTTCATTTAAAAACAACCTGTCTGTAACCGCGACACAGAGGGCTTTTAGGGCGTGCTCCGAGCACGTATATAAGCGACGATCCATAAGCAACTGATGCCATTCCTGATCAAAAAACGTTCTTGAGATGGGTTTCAAACGTGGGATCAAGTGGGTTTGCTTTACCTAGGAGACCAAATTTATGCTGACACACATATGGCATAGAGATTACAAACATACACTTCCTGAAGATGCATATCTTTTTATTATTTTTAAATGCAATACACTAGTGCTGAGGTAAGTTACTGAACCACCGGCTGGTACCGGTTAGTTTTAAATACAGGGAGATGTAGAATGACTCCCACGATTCTGAAGGTCACCGGTAAGGGGGTTGTAGGTGTAGGGTGACGCGGGAGGTGGAAACAGTTCGAGCGGATTTTCTAGTTGTCAGTAGACACCATGCGCTGGTCCGGTGAATATCGCGACGGCGATATCGATGCGTTCTTCTAAAAACAACCTGTCTGTACCGCGACACAGAGGGCTTTTAGGACGTGCTTTGGTCTCTAATGTCGTTCCTGAAAGAAAAAACTTTCAGACAAGTTTCAAAAGCGAAAATAAGTGCGTCTGATTTACCAAGGAAATCAAGGAAGTCCCCGGAACGCTAGAACAGTCGAAAACGTGCAAGAGTTCGTGAGTACGCTATTCTCCCAGAAATGACCAACAGAGTATTGGAAAACTTTAGAGGACGTCTTCACAAGATCATCGCAAATAACGGGCGCTAACCGAGTAATGTTTTTTTCAACACCTGGTGGAAATAATTACAAGATCAAAAGAACTTTTTATATATGACTATTTTAAATTTTCTGTTGAATCATATAAGCTTGAAAATTCTATGTATTAATAAATACTTTTTTAAAAATTATTTTTGATGAATTATCCCTTCAACTTGAAAGAAAACTATCAAATGCGTAATAAAGATAGCAATTATAAGAAATTTTCAAGCAACAAAATTCACTGAAAATGAATTCAAAACTGCTTAAAGATGACTTAAAGTATTAAAACAATGCATTGTCATCGTGTTCTGAGCTATTCTAAAAGTTTCAAATGTCTACCTAGTCGGGAAGTTAGTTAAAAATCGATTGCAAGATTTGTAGTGGACAAAAACACAAACAAGAAACCGAGTTAAAAACGTGGTAAAAATACCAGATGACTACTTTACGAAGATGCAAAGCTTTTTTCTGTAAATTGTTTCGTTTGTTTTTTTATTACCCTTTGAAATGTGGGAGTCCATTATGTTGTACCCTGATAAAATAATGTTTTTCGAACGCTAAGTGACATTTTCCTATGAGATCGCTAAAATAAATTATTCGTAAAGTAATTACTGCTGAAGATTCAGAGAAACTAAAATTCAATTTTTGCAAAGAATAGCAAACATTATCAAACCTATATCTGATCAAGGATCAATAATTATCTCCCTCTAGTAATTGTAGTTCATGAAATATATTTTTTTTCTGGATTGCAAAAGATTGCTCCTTAATTCTTTAAAACATTACACTTACCTAACTATATTTTACAATATTAATGACTGGTATTTTATCGAGATTTATACAGTGTGGCTGTAGACGCAATCATTTTTACCATGCATAGTAATTTTAAACAATGTATCTTGGGTTAAATTTTCTCCACCCTTTAAATTATCTAATAAATATGCATAATTCACTTTATGATAAAAAAAAGGTTATTGAATAAATTATTTCCTTATCTGGAGGAATTTAAAGTAAAAGGTTTGCTTCGTAAATCCATGTGGGTTGCAACATTATATGCGTTATATAATGTTGCAACCGTACATAGATTTACGAAACGTTATATATGTAGTAGATATAATTAGTAGATATAATTTATTCTGAGACTAGCATTATAATTTTTTGAACAATTAAAAAATACAAATAATATATGGAGTTAAATATCTAAGAATTGTTTAATCTTTATATATGTAGTAGCTGAATACCCGTACGTCGCTATGGATTACATTCAAATTAAATTCAACGATCAATGTATGCAAAATTATATATATAAAAATCGTAAGGATATTTTTATAGACAAAATAAAGTAGAAGAAAATATTTAAATTAAATCTAATAGAACATACTAAATAATACAGTACAGTTAACATAGTACAGTTTAAGGAACATATCTTTTACTGTATTTAAATATTTTTTTGGATAATGTCCAATCTTCTGCCGCATTAGCAAGAAAATTTTTTGTCTTTTTCGCTGTTATGCACGTGACGCAAAATTAGCTTAAAGTATCACAAAAAGAAAAGAAACCACGCGATCAGCATTTAATAAATTAATTCTAAAAATCAGTCTTTAAAAATTGACCAAAAATCAGAAAATGGAGGTAAATATTCGAAAAAGTTTCATTTTAAAGGAATATTTATGATCTTTCTCGTGATATACATTTTATAACCCTCAGATTATTAATTTAAATGCAAACTTAAAAAAGGTTACAAATACAGATTAAAAATTTAATTTTAAAAAAATCTAAGAAGAATTTTTCAAAAATCTTTCTTAGTGCACCCCTACACTATAAGAAGAATCACCATGCAAAATTTCTACCCTTTAGGTCCAGCAGTTTGGTCTGTGTGTAATATGTCAGTCAGTCAATCAGTCAGTCTGTCAGTTACGGAACTGTCTTACATATATAGGTATATACACACTTTTTTTTTGCTTCTGAGTGCAAAAGGTTAAGGTACTTCTACCGGGATACAATATGTCATTTTATTGACAATAATGATACTTTTGTCGGTTGATATTCTTTGGTGTCGTCTTTCTTGGTTCTTTATTACTTTTCTAAACTTACAAGGTTGCAGAGCTTATGGATCTTTCAGAAATAAGGGAATTAGAGTGGAGTCCGAGCAGAGATTTAAAGTGGTCTTACATAAGATGAAAGTAGTACTCCTCTTAGCGGCATTAATCTTACTTTTTCGGGATTTTTTTTTCAGTCTAGGTTTTCATGATTAATTTTACACTGAATCCAGGGGGATTAATGGACTTTAGGTACCAGTTTAAAATTATGCCTTTCAAGTTCTAATTCAAAGTTTTAAATTATGATTGCCTGAACCCGTTTTTTTATATTTCCTGTTGTATTGTATTAGAAAAAGAATTGGCAACTAAAGAAGCCAGTTAAGGAATATATACTTTAAATTTTTTTTATTGGATTGTCAAATGAATAAGCTTAATGATGTCCAGATGTATAACTAAATGACGAGATAGAAAATATACAGACAATTGACCAATTTTATAGTGGGGTACATATTTTTCGTCAATTTCCGTCTATTATCAATAAAATTTTTATATATAGGCCAGCTACAGCTGTTCGAAAAAAGTTTATTATTTGAACGGATATTACCCAAAGTAACCGTCTGCAATTACACCTGTCAAATTCTTGTTTTTTCTTGTTAGAAAAAAATTTAATTTTTTAAAACTTTCTGAACTCGCATACTTTTTAACATGATTGTTTAGATCGGATCTTTTCTGTTTTGCCTATCTCTCTGCGTGTGTATGGGTCTCTCTCTGTCTGCCTCTCTCTCTTTCTATGTCTCCCTTTCTGTGTCTCTCTCTCTGGGTCTCTCTTTCTGGGTCTCTGTCTCTCTCTCTCTGTGTGTGTGTGTGTCTGTCTCTCTGTGTGTCGCTCTCTCTCTGTCTCTCTGTGTCTGCATCTCTCTGTGTGTGTCTCACTCTGTGTCTGTCTTTCTCTCTCTCTCTCTCTCTGTGTGTGTGTGTATTTGTGTGTCTCTCTCAGTGTCTCTGTCTCTCTCTCTCTGTCTCTGTGTGTCTCTCTCTGTGCCTCTCTCTCTCTCTCTCTCTCTTTCTCTCTGTGTCTGTGTCTATATATATCTCTGTCTCTCTCGGTGTCTCTATCTCTCTGTCTATCTCTCTGTGTGTGTGTCTCTCATTGTCTATCTCTGTCTGTGTCTCTCATTGTCAATCTCTGTCTGTGTGTCTCTGTATTTCTGTTTCTGTCTCTCTGTATGTGTCTCTGTCACTCTCTCTCTCTCTCTCTCTCTCTCTCTCTCTCTCTCTATATATATATATATATATATATATATATATATATATATATATATATATATATGTGTGTGTGTATATATGTGTATATATGTATATATATACGTATATATATATATATATATATATATATATATGTGTATATGTGTGTATATGTGTATATATGTATATATATACGTATATATATATATATATATATATATATATATATGTGTATATATGTGTGTGTATATATATATATATATATATATATATATATATATATATATATAATTTTTAGGTAAGATTTTTTTTTCTATTTTTCTTGAGGTTGTTCTATTCTGTTCTTGCTTTTACACATCTTTGACTAGGGTATAAATGTTTCTTAAATTTCTAAATTACTTACAAATTTCATTTGTGTTCAATTAAAGAATTACTTAGAATTTAAATTATGGAAAACGCATTCAAATGTTTTTTCTATGTCTTAAAATCATTTTTAATGAAAATATGTAACAAGGAGGGGGGGGGCTCAGGATCCGTGGAAACACTTGAAGGGGTTCACGACCGAAAAAGGTTGGGAAACACTGCTTAAGAGTAAATGGAAAATAGTCTATCCTCACATGTCCATTAGAAAAATTACTCAACAATATACATAACTTAGAAAGTCTTAAATGAGTATTCCTGGCTTTAATATCACTGAACATTTTGCGTTTTATTACAGAAATAATTTCGTGAGGCTTATATTGCAGGTGTTTTTTCTGTTGACATTTTAGAGATTGAAGGGATATGGAATTAAGGAAAGAATTTAGAAAAACAACAATGAAATTTTCCTACAAAATTTGCTATAAAGAATTGTTTGGAACAACCAAAACGAGTAATCAAATTTTGACGTGAAAAACCATAAATGATAAATTTGTCTTGCAACATTCTAGAATCAAAATTTTTTGCCGAATTTAATCATAATTTCATGATGTTTTAAAGTCTACATGACTATCTTCCCTCAGCTTCCGAAACAATTGTTGCACTGCCGTAAAAAAAACAAATAAAGCTTCATTTCCATTACGATGTTTTGGAAAAGACTAAAGTTGGCATAACTGATGTTCGGATTCATATAAGTGCTGATATTTTTTGGAAAGTTGCCCTTTTAAAACAATTAAAAAAATTACTGAAAGAAGAGGTCGTTAGACACTCTAAGAATACATAATGGACATATTATTGTTTATATAACATTAAATTAAGAGAACATATTAATTATTGCATACGCAATTATTTTAAGAGTTATCTTAGTTTCAGTGAGTATTTATGCTTTAATAACAATTAACAATTCCCACTCGAAGATACTTTTGACTAAGAAAGTGGATATTCGTATAGCAACAGGCGTATTGGAGAGACACTTGTTACTGTGTGGTTACTCATCAACATTTTAAGTATTTTTTTGTTATAGAGTTTTCAAATTGTTTTAAGCTGTATTTATACCCCATTCATGATAGACTAACTGAAAACCGCACTTCGCTACGGAGAACATTCAAATTAAATACAATGGTCAATGTATGCAATTAATGCCAAAAATAAATATTTTTATTTATAATAAATACGACGAACAATAAATACAATTGATGTAAAAAAAATATATATTTATAAAAAAATCGTAAGGGATATTTTAAAAGACAAAATAATGTAGAAGAAAATATTCAAATTAAATCTAATAGGACATACTAAAGAATATAGTACAGTTAATATATTACAGTTTGAGGAACATATATTTTACTGTATTTTAATATTTTTTTGGATAATGTGCAATCGTCTGCCGCATTAGCAAGAAAAAAAAAATTGTCTATTCCATTATCATCACGGAACGATAAATTTATTTAAAGTGCTAGAAAAAGAAATCACGTGATCAGCATTTAATAAATTAAATTCTAAAAATTAATATTTAAAAATTCACCAAAAATCAGAAAATGGAGGTAAAGATTCGAAAAAAAAATTCATTTTAAAGGCAGTTTTATGATCTTTCTCGTGATATAAATTTTATAACCCTCAAATTATTTTAAATGCAAACTTTAAAGAATGTTACAAAGACAGCTTAAAAATTTAATTTTAAAAAATCTAAGAAGAAATCTTTCTTAGTGCACCCCTACAGCATAAGAAGAATCGCCATGCAATGTTTCAGCTCTTTAGGTCAAGCGGTTTAGTCTGTGCGTTGTATGTCAGTCAGTGAGTCAGTCAGTTACGGAACTGTTTTATATATATAGATTACTATAAAGTACTATGTCCATTGATATTGGAACCTATGATATAGGACATAGTAATCCTATGAGTTTACTATGTCCATTTAATCTTGGTTAAATGGACCCTGGATATCAGTGAGGGTGGTCTGTAGTTCCCATTCGGGTGCATAATTTTTGGTCAATTTTTGTATTATTTTGGGTAAAGAAAAAAGTAATTTATATCGAGCAAAAAACAGATTTATATAGTGATCAAATAGAAATGTTTGCCACGAGAATTGACTGTCAAAATAATTACAAAATAAGAACTTTTTATATACCATGTTTTAAAATTTTCTGTTGAATCATAAAAACTTGACAATTCTATGTATTAATACATGCTTTTTTAAAAAAATTTTGATGAATTATCCTATAAACTTGGAAGAAAATGAAGTTAATTGGAAGTTAACTTGCGTTTAACTTTTCGTTCCCGTCCCGGTCGATAGATGGCTGCACCAGTCTACAAAACAAAATTAACTGAAAATGAATTTAATTCTGCTTAAAGATGGCTAAAAGTATTAAAAAATGCATTGTCTTCGTGTTCTGAGGTATTCTAAAAGTTTCAAATGTCTAGCTAGTCGGGGAGTTAGTTAAAAATCAATTGCAAGATTTGTAAGGAACAAACACACACACAAACAAACAAGAAAGCAAGTTAATAAAAACATGGTAATAAAGTAAAAAAAGAGAATCTTTGGTATTTCAAATTAAAAAAAAGTTATTATTTATTTATTACAAATGCCCTGAAGATTGGCTGTGCCGCCATTTGTTCACAGTAAAGGGCGAGACGGCTGGCCATTCATTTAAGTTGGCACCATATAGGTGGCCAGCATTACCTCCTACAGGCATGTCCCGTAATTTAGAACCGCGTCAAGTTACGAAACCGGAACACTTGACCCCGCACCTCCAGAGGTAAATTTCAGAACTTGGAGGACATTGCAGCCCCGACAGATTTTACGCTCACCGGCCACCATTAGTGAACACGGCGGTGGTGTTTATCAGCGACCGGCATCGAACCCGCAACCCTCAGATTACTGGCTCGATGCTTTTGCCAACTGAACCACCGCGCCTGAGTTATGATAATGAAGTGGGGCGACAAGAGAGAAATTTGTCTCTCGTCGACAGTGCATGGCCCAGAAAAAGTACCAACTGTATAGAAAGATAAAGAAGGAAATGCAATAACGAAACTGAAATTAGTCGGTTATCGCCAGTTATCGTGTTTTTTACAGCGAACCATAATATTTTATTATTGAGTTATACGCAAACGAAACGATGTATACATACCTAAATTCCTAAAATAAAAGCAATCGAACATTGACCGTGACATAAACGAAGTTTTAATATTTGAATGAACATAACACATTGCCCGTGAGGTTCACGGAGCTGCACAATTCTGCAAGTAAACGTCGCCCGTGAATATCACGGAACTGTGCATTAAGCAGGTTAGTGATGAACGTAATTTGATATTTCCCTATCTATCTTTATATCTTCGTAGTTTTCTTGATATACAGAAATGACAACTCTCTTTCTGCTCACCTTTATTTCAGAACGTTCTAATATCGCTTTTTTTTTTCATTTCTAATTATAAATAATATTTACAAAAGAGATTCCCAGACAGTAAAATTATTAAATTCCGAAACGCGCATCAAATATTTAACTATTTTAAGAGACACATAAAAAAGAAAGACACGTTTAATGTCCTTTCAGTGTTAGTTTTTCTATTTATAGAATTAATTTTATTCTAGACTTCTATCAGTTTCTTTTTTTAATAATATGAAATACATAGTTTCCTTTATATATATAATCTGAGTCACGGAAAAATGGAATTAAATTATAATGTAATCGAAGTCTAGTCTTTCTTGGTCCGAGTTTTTATTGATGGAGTTGTCAATTTTAACGTTGCGTTTGTTAGTAATCAGTAAATGTAGTTATTAAAATCAGTTTATAATTCCCAGGACTATATTAAAAAGCGTTAGGTTTGTGTCGCTTTTGAAGAAAACGTAATTACGATGTTATTTGTAATTAAAAGTATCAAACCAGCTTTTTTATCATTTTGATTTGAAGCATATTTGACTTTCAGCTGATATCAGATGATCACTGTAAAATATTTTTAAAAAATCGGAGCTCAAAATTATCATGCGGCTTTCTAAAAAGATATAATTTCAGGTAGTCTCTTCTGACGAAACTACTGCGCGTTATTAACGCAGGATTACTTATCGTTTGCTTATCTCATTTGTATGTGTATATGTATGTACTAGCTGAAAACCCGCACTTCGCTATGGAGTACATTCAAATTAAATACAATGGTCAATGTATGCAATTAATGCCAAAAAAAAAAATATATATATATATATATATATATATATATACACTCATGGACAAAACAAATAGCGCACCAAGAAGGAGTCGTCAAAATGAAACAAAATTTTACATACGTAATAACTACTTTGATATAAGTAAATGATAAGAAAATCAAAGAAAAAGGATAATTTATTTCAGAGAAAAAGGCAAAAGAACGGAGGAGTTAATACTCCGTTGGACCCCCTCCGTTGGACGATCGGGCATTGAGTCATACAAGTTCTGTATGATGTCTTGAGACATTTCGTTCCATATTTGCTGTAACCTTGCCTCTAGTTCGTTCAAACTCGTGGGATGCCCAACTCGTCGTCCCAAATGATCCCAGATATGGTCGATTGGAGACAAATATGGGGATCGGGCAGGCCAAGGAAGGGTAGTAACAGTGCGGAGACAGTCTTGTGACACCCTTGCTGTATGAGGCCGAGCATTGTCTTGTTGAAAAATGGCTCCTGGAAGCCGTTGCATGAGTGGCAACACATGTGGTTGCAGGATTTCATGAACATACCGCTGGGCTGTCATGGTGCCACGGAACAATACTAGGGGTGACCGTGTATTGCAGGCAATGGAACCCCATACCATCACACCAGCTGTGGGAGCGATGTGTCGCTGTACAGCAAAGGCAGGATTGAAGCGTTCACGACGGGCTCTCCACACACGAACACCATTGTCATCACTGCCGAGATTGAATCTGGATTCGTCGCTAAAGACGACCTGGTTCCATTCCGCTGCAATCCAGTTTCCTCGTGCGCGGCAAAACTCCAAACGGAGGCGTCGATGGGTGGGCGTCAAGGGCAGCACACGTTATGGGCGCCGCGATACCAACTGTCCTTAAGCCAGGTGCCTTCGTATGGTTCGAGAAGACACAGAGGCCCCTAGTGAAGGTGCTACCTGTGCCTGGATGGCGGCCGTTGAAGCAGTTGGCTGTACGCGTGCATTTCTTACGATGTGGCGGTCTGTCGAGGTTTCCTGAGCCTGGTCTTCGTGTACATGACATCTCTCGGGTCCACTGGTCCCAACACCTCCTCACAACACAATCAGAGCGGCCTAATTGACGAGCTACTCGCCTAGCTGACCACCCAGCTTCCATCATCCCGACGATTCTCTCCCTCTCAAACAGCGACAACTGCTTATATTGTCTTCGAACACGGCGTAATGGCATGTCTATCTCAGCTCTTCCATTGTAAATGATTCAGCACACTCAAACAAGCTTTGGTTACCTGTTTTATACTCCACAGAGTACGATGTTCAACGCCCTCTACCGGCTATACGTAATGCGCAATCACGCTGCATTTCTAATCATTTGCATATCTCCCCGACATGTACCTTCATTGCAAGTTTCGTTACGATCCCGCAATTATTTCTTGGTGCGCTAATTTTTTTGTCCATAAGTGTATATTGTATATGTATAATAAATACGACGATGAATGTATACAATTGATGTAAAAAAACAAAAAAATATGTTTATAAAAAAATCGTAGATATTTTTATAGTCATAATAATGTAGAAGGAAATATTCAAATTAAATCTAATTTTATATACTAAGGAATATAGTACAGTTAATATAGTACAGTTTGAGGAACATATCTTTTATTTCATTTTAATATTTTTTTGATAATGTCCAATCGTCTGCCGCATTAACAAGGGAAAAAATATTTTTTTGTCTATTTCCTTGTTATAGACATGACTATAAATTTATTTAAAGTACCAGAAAAAGAAATCACGTGAGCATTTCACGTCAGCATAGTCACGTCAGCATTTAATAAATTAAATTCTAAAATTTAATCTTTAAAAATTCACCAAAAATCAGAAAATAGAGGTACAGATTCAAAAAAGATTTCATTTTAAAGAACTTTTTACAATCTTTCTCGGGATATAAATTTCATAACCCTCAAATTATTATTTTAAATGCAAACTTTAAAAAATTACTAAAACAGTTTAAAAATTTAATTTTAAAAAATCTAAGAATGTTTCAAAAACCTTCTCAGTGCACCCCTAAACTATAAGATGAATCGCCATGCAAAATTTCACCCCTTTAGGTCCAGCGGTTTGGTCTGTGCGTTGTATGTCAGTAAGTCAGTCAGTTACGGAACTGCTTTATATATATAGATGTGTTATGTACAGTGTGACAATTTTTGAACTATATCAAAAAAAAAAACTTTATAACTTTTGAACCATTGGCGAGATTCAGTAAAAACTTGTTTGTTGAATGCAGGACATGTTGGAAATATTTTTCAGCATGCACACTCGTATTGTTGTTGTTCATTTTTCGTTAAAAATGTCGAAATACAGCGTTTCTGAGCGTATATCCATCGTCAAGGCTTACAATTCGAGCAATAACATCCCGATTTCAGCTCAAAGGAAATAATCGGTTCAATATTCATTGAAGGCTCGGTGACTGCTGAAGGATATGTCAATATTTTAGAAAATGATTCATCCCTATTATACAAAGTGACCCATATTTCGAAAAGATGTGGTTCATGCAGGATGGAGCACCACCCCATCGGACCAACAGAGCATTTGATGTCCTGGAAGAGCACTTTGAGAGCGCATTCTGGTTTTGCGTTACCCAGAGGCCACTGGAATGGAAATTGCATGGCCACCATCGCAACCCTAGCGACTAATTTTTGTGGCGCAATAATAAAGACAAACTTTGCGAAAATAACTCCGAAACCAACGCTCATCTCAAAACAGCATTCAGGACGTCATGGAAAGCATTGATGTCTCGACACTTCAGCAAGTTTTGCAGAATTTTGCTCTTTGTCTGCGCCACATCATATCCATTGATGGTGTAAGCTTATTGAACATGTCATAAACTAAATCCAATTATCTTTAGACACTTTTCAAATTTGAATAAAATTTTTGAACTCGGTTGTTTTTAAAATTTGATTTTTTATTTCATGAAACTCAATAATTCTCACCCTCTATATATCTATATATATAAAACAGTTCCGTAACTGACGGACTCACTGACTGACATACAATGCACAGACCAAACCGCTGGACCTAAAGAGCTGAAATTTTGCATGCCGATTCTTCTTATAGTGCAGGGATGCACTAAGACAGATTTTTGAAAATTCTTAGATTTTTAAAATTAAATTTTTAAGCTGTTTTAGTGACTTTTTTAAAGTTTGCATTTAAAATAATTATTTGAGGGTTATAAAATTTGCATTACGAGAAAGATCATAAAAATTCCTTTAAAATGAAATATTTTTCGAATCTTTATCTACATTTTCTGATTTTTGGTGAATTTTTAGAATTTAATTTATTAAATGCTGATCACGTGATTTATTTTTCTGGTACTTTAAATAAATTTATCGTCACGTGCATAACAACTGAATAGACAAAAAAAATACTTTTTTTTCTTGCTAATGCGACAGACGATTGGACATCATCCATAAAAATATTAAAATACAGAAAAAGATATGTTCCTCAAACTACACTATATTAACTGTACTATATTCTTTAGTATGTCCTATTAGATTTAATTTGGATATTTTTCTCTACATTATTTTGTCTATAAAAATATCCCTTACGATTTTTTAATTTTTTCTACATCAATTGTATACATTGATTGTCGTATTTATTGTAAATATACATGCATATATTTATTTTTTTGGCATTAATTGCATACATTGACCGTTGTATTTAATTTGAATGTACTCCGTAGCGAAGTGCGGGTTTTCAGCTAGTGCATTTATATATATGAACGTATGTATGTGTATATATATATATATATATATATATATATATATATATATATATATATATATATATATGTATATGTATGTATGAACAGCGTAAAATATCAAACCCTGCAGACTTTGTGAAAAGGACAAATTTTTGGAGCGCGTTTAAATTGGAGTATCTGTTACTGCAAACCCCAGGCTAATGGGTGTTTTTCTATCTATGGCAGAGGTGGGGAACCTTTTTACCATTAGAGGCCACATGTAAATTAGGTAGTAATAAAGGAGGCCGCAGAAGTTGATGAACCTATAAATGCGACTTTTATGAAATTATTATAGTTAGATATAGTTTTAACAATTTGGTGCATTATATAGAAAAATAACAAAAAAAATTAAGTCCCTATATATTTATTATTTGACATAAAAAGTGACAATATAAAATATTTTTGTATTCACATAAGGATAAAAACTTGTTATAACATTAATCATTATTTTTTTTTGCAGAAAAAATAATACATTTTAACGTACATGGAGTCAGTCACAACAATAATAGTAAGAAAATAGTCTTTGTGAAGAGATCATATAACATGTCTGGTAGTATTGCTAAGAAACTGAGCATTAAATTCCATATAAAGTGTAGTTAAAGTATCATGCAATCAAGGTAAACGAAGCTCATTTGGATAAATATACAATTGTACCGACTGTAGACAACAATTTCAAAATGTCATCTTTATTTTGGCCGACACTGTACATACATTCATGCCGTTCTTTATTTAAATCTATTGATTTGGAAATTGTTGTAATCTATATAATTAAATATTAATTAATACAAGTGCTAGCTTTTATGAAGGCCGCAAGAGAAGATCACGGAGGCCGCGCGTTCCCCACCTCTGATCTATGGTATCGAAAGTCATAATAGCAAACAGAGTGGACGGAAAAACATCCTTTGCCAAACAAAATAGTGTACGAAAGGGAGAGCTGAGTGAAAGAGACGGACGAGGTAATGAAGCGGATTGTGACATGAAGAAAGAAAACAACTGCAACCAAAATGACCTAAGAGCTCAATCTGCATCTACATGTTCCGGTTTCAACCATTGGAGGTAGAAGGGAACTTCACAAACAAAGCATTTACGGAAGAGTAGCTATTCCCAAGCCACTTGTAATAGATGCCAATACAAAATATCGTCCAGAATGGTGCCACGAGCGCAAATCCTGGTCGAGTAATATGTTGAAAAACGGCTTTTGGTCTGACTAATCATTGTTCACATAGTTCCTCGCAACAGGACGTGCGTATTTCTGGAGAACACCTACACAAGCGTAATATTCTGGCTGTCTCATCTGAACTGTTAATCATGGAGGCAGATCTATCAGGGTTTGGGATGGCATCTCACGGTTTTCTACAGGCAGTATTGTAACCCTAAAAGGGACATTGAATGGGAAGGACTATGTCGAAATTTTAGCTCAATAGTCCATCCTATATTGCAAAGATTGTTTCTTGCATAAGATGGCGTTCTCAAGGATGATAATCCCCCTATAAATACAATTGGTTTGTAGACCATGAAAAAGAAGTCAAATATCTTATCTTGCCCTGTACAATCCCCCCCTACTATATATCATCCAACCACTGTGATGTTTATAAGCGGATAGAGCCAGGTATCGATATCCACCACAGCATCTCTACAGGAACTTTCATGATTTTTCCCTGAAGAATGGTATAATATATTTGTAACCACTGTTCATGACTTGTATAATCCAATTCCAAGGTGAATCAGGTGGTATTACATCACAAAGGTGATCCTGCGCCGTATTAATAAAGGTTTTCATGGTGTTTTTTACTCTTTCCATTATTTTGATAACCACCTGTATTTATATATATATATATATATATATATATATATATATATATATATATATATAATATGTGTGTGTGTGTGTGAGAGAGAGAGAGGAGGGAGAGAGAGAGTAATAAAATCATTTTATTTTAATGTTACCCTCGGACCATAATGGTCCGAAGATAACATTAAAAAGGCTAAGGGTTCCCAATTTTGTCTATATTTTATGTAGAATTGTGCCTCGTATGGTCCGAAAAGTACAGTACTTAACAACTGTATTCGTTGCCAACAGAAATAAATATTAAAGCCAGATAAAGAAGTAAGAGATGCGATATTCTATAACTGATAAACATTGTCGCAAATTAAGAAGCATGCAAAAATTTACACCATAACTTTATTCTGAATCGCTAAGCACTTTAAATATATTTTTTAAAACTTTATTTTGAAGTGTATAAATTTTAAATAACACAACCGCAGTTCTCGGCCTGGTAGCTAATTCATTCCTCTACCATACTGTGGAGGAAGATCTGCGGTAAATCAGAGCGATGTTTGGGAGGCGGAATCTTTAAAATCCCCCCTTTCCCCCCCCCCCCCCGTATACTTTACAACCGCCTTTTTTTTTCTGCCAGCACCTCCCGTACCAGAAGTAAATGGTGTGTAGATACTTGTTGCACGCCGTGAAAAGGTTATCCCCCATTTAAATAATGAATAGCGAGTAATTTTCCGTCATCACGGCAGATGGGAATCTCGTTATAAAAGAGCCTTCAAGCGTCACGGGGAAAAAGTGGGGGAATATCTTCTACCCGGCAGGATGCAGAACGAAATTGCCCGCAATCACCCCACGTTCGGGAGGCCAATCACGTGGTGAAGCGTGGTACAGTATGAAATATGGAAGAGAGTAGTAGGAGGGGAGAATTCCAAAGTACATGAACTGATTTATTTTCCCGCGGTTTGGTTGACACATGTTCTTCCGAGAGTGCTTTACAGTAATCTCTCATGAATGGGATTATGATTACGGCTTGATAAAATGCGGCATGTAAATACCCTTTGATCCTTGGATATCGTGTTGAGTTTTCCACAGTTTGGTTACAAAAAAACTACCCACTGGAGGGGAGAGAGTTGAAATCAATAGGAAGACATTGCAACTCTTTTTAATGTTAGGGTGTCCATCAAAATGTTAAAAAAAAAATAACTTTTCCCCGCATAATGTAATTAGCAGTATTTAATAATTTTCGCAAGGTGAGCTCAGCAGCATCGGGGTAATTTAATGCATGTGAGCAACGGGTGTTCTATATTTATTTTCCTTATCGTACAATGGATGTGCCCAACGTAAATATCAATTTGACAACAAAAGTCGATGAGATATTTTGAAGATGTCTTCCAGTGACGTAGCGAGCATAACTAGCGCCCGGGGCAGATACCTTTTTGGCGCCCCCTCCCTGAAAAATATATAGTAATATTATATATAGAATCAGTGAAAAGGACCATTTGACGCCCCTCTGAGAGTGGCGCCCGGGGCATGATAGACCCCCTTGCCCCCCTCTTGCTACGCCATTGATGTCTTCCCTTTATCTAGAATGAAATCGTTCATTCCTGCCTAAAATTTATAAGTAAAGTCAAGAGGAATAAACATTCCACTGAGGGTCTCTAAAACTAACTAGTGTATAAACGCAAGTGAAATATTCAACAGGTGGTCAGACTACAGTTTTCATAATAAGTTGATTGCGCTCCTATGAATAAAGTTTTGCCATTTATTAAAACACAGTTTTATAATTTGCATAAAATGTCATTTAGCATGTCTGATGGATGGGTCACTACTGTTTGGACTTAAAAGACACTTTTATTGTTAATTTTTTTGTTTCTTGTCTGTCAATTTTTTATATGTCTATAAGTGCTCACCAACAGATGGCAGTGCTGTACTTGGTTGGGCTTTTCACTTTTCTGAAGTGGCAACTCAATAAGCTTTAGAATTCTGTTTAAATACCTTGGCAACTAGCATTTTAATAAGTCGTCGTGTAATGTTTTGAGTCGGTGATGTAGTTTAAGTCAGTAGTGTAATTTTGAGGCTGGTATGTTATTTTAACGCTGGCGTATATTTTAACTCAGATTTTTATGGTTTTAACAAGAAATATATTTTAGCGCGGCTGTGGCAGCAGGACAGTTCCTCCCATTTTGAATCTAGATAATAGTTTTTAACCGTATTTGTCTATTTGGGACCAGTTCTCCCGTTCGTTGACGCCGCTATGTTTAATTGCTGCCATCTTACAACGTTTGTGTTCTAGTCAACATTTACTGGTTGTGAAACCTGGAATAAATACAGGGTGGTCATAAAGAAACTTTGCCGATATATGGACCTCTAGCTGCTGTTTCGTTCCACCGATCGAGATGAGATCACAGATATAGTTATTCAGAGGTATGAGCTGAGGATTCTGAGAACGGCAACCAAGTGGCGCTCACGGTTACGGTTATAGGTACAGAAACTCGAAATTTTCGAATGGCAAAACCCATTTTTCCCATCGCAAAATGCTCAGCGCTTGCGAAAACCTTAAAGAGTGTTGGAATGGTACGTGTATCACAAAAAACGGACGCGTTAAGCACGCACAAAAAAACACCTCTGCGAATGGTTAAGAAAAACACGATCAGAGAGCTTTTTATCGGTTTTCTACGCAAATATCTGGCGAACGGCGGTCTGTGATTGGTTTCTAGCCTCTGTCATATGCAAATTTTCTCCGTGTGCCCCGATCCTGTCTTTGTTGGCCGTTCGCAGAGTTGTTTTTTGTGCGTGCATAACGAATCCGTTTTTTGTGATACACGTACCGTTCCAACGCTTTTTAGGGTTTTCGCATGCGATGAGCATTTTGCGACGGAAAAAATGTGGGCGTTGCTATTTGAAAATTTAGAGTTTCTATACCTATAACCGTAACCGTGAGCGTCACTGTGTTGCCGTTCAAAGAATCCCGAGCTCATGCATCTGAAATATTATATTATATTTCAGATGCATGAAAATATAATATAATATTTCAGATTCAGGTCCATATATTGGCAAAGTATCTTTATGACCACCCGGTTTCTACAAGTGAACTGTGTTTTGATTCTGCTTGGCGTATAATTTGAATACCTTGCATTGCTGTGACACCAGTACATTTTGACATCTAGTCTTTACACCACTGCAAGGATCGTTCCCAAACTTAAGTAATGGCTTAACATTTTATAATGTATACTGAAACATGTGATATTCCATATTTGGTAGTCATAACTTGAAGCGTTTGGTGACCGTTAGACAAAAGGTTTCCATCGTGTAAAAATTATCTTGTAATGGCGGTTACTGAATTGGGATCCATTGTACAGGTTATGCGTCCATTTTATTAACGTCCACAATATTAAAATAGAGATTAGGTGTTGTCAGACTTATTTATGTGAAAAAACTGTTAACTTTGTAGTAATTACTGAAAGAAACAAGATCCAAATAGAATTTACTAAAGTCTATTTACAGTCGAAAAATATCATTTCTCCAAAAGAGGATGTATTGGTAAATGAACCGAAAAATTGTTAGAGCTTGACAGCATTATTAGAGAGTACAAATTATTTCTCTGGTATTAATTTTATTTCCTACCTACAACAGGTAGTTTATTTCATTTATAGCAGGTGGTAGAGAAACAGTATAGTTAAAACTCTGTCTGACGAGATAGGTGTAACAGAGCGTTAAGTTTACCTGGTCAGCGAATTTTAGGGGGCTAGGTTGGCGTCAGTGCAAGGAACCGGTCTAAGATGTTGGAGAGCTATTAGAAATTTTCTTTCCGACGGCTTGCCATTGGTTCTCGACACTCATCTCGACACTCATACCGTTCTAACGCTTTTTAGGGTTTTCGCATGCGCTGAGAATTTTGCGACGGAAAAAATGTGGGCGTTGCTATTTGAAAATTTCGAGTTTCTATACCTATAACCGTAACCGTAAGCGTCACTGTGTTGCCGTTCTCAGAATCCCGAGCTCATACCTCTGAAATATTATATCTGAAATCTCATCTCGTTAGGTTGAACGGAACGGCCGCTAGAGGTCCATATATTGGCAAAGTTTCTTTATGACCACCCGGTATCTACAAGTGAACTGTGTTTTGATTCTGCTTGGCGTATAATTTGAATACCTTGCATTGCTGTGACACCAGTACATTTTGACATCTAGTCTTTACACCACTGCAAGGATCGTTCCCAAACTTAAGTAATGGCTTAACATAAGATAATGTATACTGAAACATATGATATTCCATATTTGGTAGTCATAACTTGAAGCGTTTGGTGACCGTGGTGACCGTATGTAAAGTGTGTTAAGAGTCAGTTCTATAATATTTACCAATATGCTTGCGGCATACGCTGATGAGAGTACCTCTAAACAAGGGTATGGAGTTCAGATTTTGTGATTTCTCTTCAGTTAAATGAAGAGATCCTGGAAACATGACAAAAATACACGTCCTTATTACAGTAATATTTCTGGATTTGTAAGAGATTCCTAGGTATATATAATTAGTTTAGGATCTATTTTCTAATTTCCATTTTTTTTAAAATCCTCAAAGAGCCAGCCTCCGATGCAAAATAACCATCAGCAAATATCTGTAGATAAGTAAAGAATTAAAGTTAATGCATCAGTGTTATCTAGTACACTGAAGTGCCACTGAATTAGGGATACCTACCTAGTAACGAGTTGGGCCTCCTCTGGCCTTGATAACGGCTGCCACACGACGAGGCATAGATTCAACAAGTTTCTGGAAACGTTCCACGGAAATGGCTTGCCAAATATTGGCTAAAGCTGTCCATAATTCAGTAAGGTTCTTTGGTGCTGTGTGATGGCCTTTCACGCCTTGTTCCAAAACATCCCAAAGATGCTCAATAGGATTTAAGTATGGGCTTCTAGGTGGCCAATTCATGACAGAGAAGTCAGAGGAATGCTCATCCAACCAGCCAGTAGTCAACCGGGACTTGTGAGAGGTACAGTTGTCTTGCTGGAAAACCCCATTACCGTGCGGATAACAGAACAGCATAAACGGATGGAGGTGATTACCCAGCAACTCTACGTACCGAATTGCATTGAGGGAGGTTGGTACACGCACCAAAGATCCCAAACTGTGCCACGAAAAAACACCCCAGACCATGATTAAGCCACCATGCCCTTGTACAGTTCCAGCCAGGCATGCAGGATCCATGGCTTCATGAGCCTGACACCATATTCTCAGCCTCCTGTCGGCGTTAAGTAGTCGGAATCGAGACTCATCACACCATGCTACTCTTTTCCAGTCCTCTATACTCCAGTCTCTGTGCTCTCTTGCCCAGGCAAGACGTGCAGCCCGATGGTGAGTATAGAGCAATTGTACTCTCGTAGGTCGACGGCTCCCGAAACCCATACGGTGAAGCGAGCGTTGCACAGTCCGTTTACTGACAGTACGACTGGCACCGTCATTAAACTGGGTGGTAATTTGAGCTAATGTTTGGCTTCGCTGGCTACGTACAATACGCCTGAGCCGTCTCTCACCACGCACTGTCAAGGCTAATTTCCTTTGCAGTTTGCCCGATCGCTAGTTTTTTTTCCACCATCCATGTATTCTTGGTATACTCTTGACACTGTCGACCTTGAAAATCCTAGCTTCTGACGATTTCGGAAATTGAATGGCCCATGCGTCGCGCACCTACGATTTGTCCGCGACCGAAGGCGTCTAAATCGGGCAGTTTACCCATACTGGCAATTCCAACAACTAATTCAGAACAACCACAGTACGCGCTATATATGCAGTTACCACAGCGCCCTCACTTGCGCATACATGATGCGCAGCGCTATACAATTTGCATTGGCTTTGCTATCCCTAATTCAGTGGCACTTCAGTGTATTAGGAAATGTAAAACGTTTGCTGTAAAATATTTTGATGCCATAATATACTATGTTTATCGATAAACTGTATTTTTTTTTAAATATTAAAAATAATACAGATACATACAAGACTAGGGACTTTTTCTGCTATAATTTCTGAATTATCCTCCGCAGCGATAATATCTATATGGTTGCAAAGGCGTTTCTTTAGGCAGTCTGTGAGAGAAAACTACTGTATCAATTTACTTCGTTTTGGTCTTAACCGAAAGATTTTAATCTATAGATGTGTCAAATGTGGTTTTTGTAACCGCAATTTCTATCAGTTAGAGATAGTTTACTATTAAAAAATGCTTTCTGCGCATGCTCAGTGACATGTTTAAATCTGGCTTTAGATACTTACTAAGCACGAGGCCGCATAAACAAGTTAATTTGTTTATTCAGAGGAATCTCTGTAGCTCTCTCTCTGCCATTTTTATTTTTAATTATATTTGTGGGATATAGATTTAAACCTGACGGAATTTTTTTATTTCGCTCTGTTGAGTAACCCTATTTCTCTTTATTGGGTTCAATAGTAATTTTTTAAAGTGTATTTCTCTATTCTTAACATTATGATTTTCAACATTTGGCAATGATGTTTTGAGTATAATTTGTGTATTAGTACTTTTATTTACTGTCCAGCCGTCATGTTTTGAAGGGTACCAACTAGTAATGAATTATGTTTAAAAGGACATTAATATGAGTAGATCGAATACAAGATAGGGAAGGGCTGCAGAATAGAATGAACCGATCTTTTTTAATGGTCTTTTTTTAGTTTTAAGCACATTTAAGCAAAATTCAATAAACATCGTAAAATGAAAATGCAAAACATATACTAACAGAGATTTAAAAACAAATTAATGTATATTGATAGGCAGGGTATATTCGGGTAGTATCTGCATGTAGTAGCATGTTTTAGATACAGAAATAGTTAAAAGCAATGATCCCGTGAAGACTAAAAATCTTCTAAAGCTACGTTATTTGTAATATTTGCGAAAGCTTGACATATCTAAATTGAAGATTGGTCAGAAAAGTCAATAACAATCATTTAGAATGATGTTTGGGACATTAAAGTGTTTAACTGAATGCTTTCCTTTTTGCATTCCTTCTCTTATTTGCAATACAGTTTTTAATAACAATGCAAGACAATAAACATTTTCATGGAAATCAACAATCTAGTGCGTAACAGCATCAAAAGCGAATGGAAAATATGCCTTACAGATTCTTGTTTATTCATTCAGCTTTGAAAGCCGTTATCTATTTATTCTTAATTATATATTTCATCGGTTATTTTACTCTTGTTATTTTACTTTTTTTCTTTGTTTTTCTCCCCTTTTTCTTTTTTTTTTCACTTTCGTAATACCTATCTTCCACGTTTTTGTGTTGCGAAGATGGCAACATCTCCCTGAGCTAAATGTGGTTGCCATTGTTTGCCCGCTGAGCTCTTTATAACTCTTCTCCCGAAATAGGTCGCTTATTAGTGACTGCGAAAATCGAAAGTTTGAATTTTTTAATCCTTCCATTGTGAATGTCTGGGTTTTTAATTTTCTTGCCTCCAAAAATATCCACAAGCTTTGTTGGTTTAATTTTCTGTTTACTTGCAGATCGTACAGTTCTGTCTGATCCTTTGTTATGTTTGTAACTGTTGAAGTAAGTTTCGTGCACATAATAATAATTAAAGTAAAACAGACATTGCAACCGTAGGGCCTTTAGCCTGTTTTGACTCGTATAATAATTCGTATTTGTATATAGCCGGATGCGTGTTCCGTTTGCAGAGAGTTTTCTTTCTTTAATAAAGGACTAACATAAGTAATTTTAATGTAAATAACGCAACTTAAATGTAATATTTAACTCTGCAACGGAATTTATCTCAAGTAATTCGTCTTTTCTTTTCAGTGAATTTCTCGGTATCAGTAATATCTGCACCTCTCTAATCTTTTACATTAAGGACGTCCATGACACAAAATTCTCGAAATTTTCGAAAAAAATTTTTGTGTTCTTTCCCGCTTAAAATTATGTTCAATTCATGTTTCTATATTAATTAGAACAGGAGATATTAATATTTTGTTTCGCAATATTCCAATACCAGCCAATCTTTGCTTAAACCTTTAAATGCGTTTTCCTTCATGATGGGTTTTTTCACCATTTCTCGTCTTTAAATTGTTATAA
This sequence comes from Dolomedes plantarius, assembly GCA_907164885.2. NCBI lineage: Eukaryota > Metazoa > Arthropoda > Arachnida > Araneae > Dolomedidae > Dolomedes > Dolomedes plantarius. The sequence goes on along the minus strand of OU015491.1, from coordinate 198,894,068 downwards.
GTCAAGAACCATTAAAGATAAATGGTTCAAACTTAGAACGCGTCTTTCTGAATTATTTTACATTAATTTTGATTCAGCAAATTTTTAAATAAAATTTACTTTTGCAAATATGATTTTTTAAAAATAAGTTGCATATTTTTAAAAAAAATTTTACTCTAAATATTTTGCATTTTTTTTAAATTAATATTTTTAAAAATGCTGAATCAAAATTAAAACTTATATATTTCTGTTTTATTAAATGAAAAAAAATTAAATTCGATTAATAATAATTCGAGTTATAACGATTTTAAACTACCCCACTTTTTAAAAAGAATTTAAATTGAAATTTTTTTAACTTTATGAGAAGTTTTAATGAAGTGATTTTGTTTACAAATTATATGGTTAACATATAATTTGCACAAATTATTATTCACAATTATTTAGCACAAATTTAAATTCACAAAAAAATTCAAAATTTTAACTCAATAAATTTAAAAAAAATTAATGTATCGTGGACCTCCTTAAAGCAAAAAATGAATACCTAGAGAATATTAACCTTAAAATATTAACAAGCCATACTTTTTTCTAATGTTTAATTTAGTAACCAGATATTACTGTTCAGAATTCTTTTCAGATATGTGTAACAAAAATATTTTGGCATTGCTGATTAATTTGTTTATGCCTTCATTTGAGGCATAAAAATTTTAAAGACAGAGTAATGGGTCGAGATATTTTTATTGAATAATGTGTACGAATAAACCTGTAAAAACAAGAAATAAATGTAGCGGCGTTAGATGTAGGAGAAGTTAGATGTTTTCTCTCTGTATGATATTCATCTATATATATATAAAACAGTTCCGTAACTGACTCATTCATTCACTGACTGACTGACTGACTGACTGACATACAACGCACAGACCAAACCGCTGGACCTAAAGGGCTGAAATTTTGCATGGCGGTTCTTCTAATAGTGTAGGGGTGCACTAAGAAAGATTTTTCAAAAATTCTTCTTAGATTTTTTTAAATTAAATTTTTAAGCTGTTTTTTAAACTTTTTTTACGTTTGCATTTAAAATAATACATTGAGGGTTATAAAATTTATATCACGAGAAAGATCATAAAAATTCCTTCAAAATGAAATTTTTTTCGAATTTTTACCTCCATTTCCTGATTTTTGGTGAAATTTTAAAGATTAATTTTTAGAATTTAATTTATTAAATGCTGATCACGTGATTTCTTTTTCTGGTACTTTCAATAAATTTATCGTCACGTGCGTAACAACTAAATAGACAAAAAAAATATTTTTTTCTCTTTCTAATGCAGCAGACGATTGGATATTATCCAAAAAAAAAATAAATATTCCTTATGATTTTTTTATAAATATATATATATAAATATTTTTTTACATCAATTGTATATATTGATCGTCTCATTTATTATAAATATATATATTTATTTTTTTTGGCATTAATTGCATACATTTACCGTTGTATTTAATTTGAATGTACTCCGTAGCGAAGCGTGGGTTTTCAGCTAGTATTTTATACGAATAATGTCACTCATTCCGTGTATGAACTTGATTCCTTCTTTTTTTTGGATGTTTAATCCTTCAGCTGTTTATCTGAGTGATATATCTTTGAAATCAAAACAGAATTCACTCATTGTCTGCTCATATTTTAGGCTTAAACCTAGATCAAACAAATGCATCTCTGGATGTGTGTGAAACTGTACTAAAGCGCAAAGAAGTTCTAACAAATTTAACGCTGTATTCAGAGTGCCTAAACATAAAACTTGCCCAAAGGTATCTCATTATTTTCTGACGCATCAAACGAACAATTTATATCGTGGGATAAATCATGGCTGTACAGTGTGGGGACATACGTCCCATGCGACTAGTAGTAAAAAGTGATTAAAAAAGGGACCAATTTTCTAGTTTTAAAATAAAATCTTAGTTTGACAATGTAATCTAATTCTGCCATTTTCTGTATCAAGATGCTTGTCTAAAGGTGATATTCAATCCTTAAACAATATAGCTCGCTTAGTTAAATATTGCAAATTTGTAGGGAAAAGCATAGCAAGCTCTGAAATTTAAATTTACCTTATTCATATACTAGGAACAATTTTTTCAATGTCCTCGTACATTTACATATATGCATCAAAATATCACTATTAATATATATATATATATGTGTGTGTGGGGGGGGAGTATATATTTGTGTCTATATATATCGCTCACTCCTTTAAACAACGTCATAACTCAAAAATCGGCGATTTTTAGTCATGTTTGTTTTAAGAATGCCCTGAAAGAGTAGTATATCCCTGCAAGATCATCATATCTCACTGCTTAACCTTTAGCTTACGGGCTTAAGAGGTTTATATATATATATATATATATATATATATATATATATATATATATATATATATATATATATATATAATGTATATATATAATGTATGTATATGTATGTGTATATGTATATGTGGGATGCCATCCATACAGCCCCATGCATGCCACTCTCATATGGAGTGCGCCCCTGTAAGCCCCGGCGAGCGCCGCGAAGAACAGAGGAGAGAGACGATGTTTTGCTTCGGACGAGCGTGCACGTGTGTGTGCCGCGTTGCTTGTTTTTCCCCCTTTTAGACGTTAGTTCCCCCTGTAAATAATATCCCTCTTTAAATAAATGTTACATATGTTAACACTGTTTGTGATTATTCCCCCCAAAACCCCACAGATGGGGGCTCTGGCCTCCTTTTACCCTTTAATCCCCTAGATCACCCATGCCTGCCGTATCAACTCTCCATTTGACGTGATAGTTTCAAAGACGTTTACAGCTGATATTTACTGATTTTTCCTGAGACGTATAATTCGAGGGACTTAAGTTTTTCATCTTTCTGACGTGACAAGGACTGAATTTTCGACGTGTACTATTCGGATTTACAAATTCTTGGATTATTCTGTTTAGAAGTCTGCATTCAGTGATTACCATTTTTTTTTGTTGTGTCAATATGTGTTCAGTTTCACTAAACGATATTGTGCCAATCGCACAAGCACTCAGCTGTGCACCAACTAAAAGTATTAAATTATTGTTTTCGATTTGTTTTGATGATACATTTGATCGTTCATCCCGATCTAAATTACGCAGTTTTCAGAATTTCCCTGCAACTTTCGATTTGAATTCCCGAAAGAAATCCATCCTTAAAACATATTCATTAAATGATTTTATCTGTGTTGCTAATATTTTGCATATTGATTCCGACGGTTCTAAAGACAAACTATGTGATTCCATTTTTGACGCACTTTCGAATTTAACTTCCTTTCAACCGAGTTCTGACTTTGATGAGAATGACGAATTAGCGCCAAGTTCTTTCGCGCAGACACAACAATCGGAGACGGCTGATGTTCTCGCCACAGTCGAAAACGCTTATACAAATTCTTTTTCGCCTAAACAACAATCCGAAATTGACACTTCCGTTCCTTATTCTAATTTATGGCTTGTTTTGAGAGATGTTTCCTGTTCTATGCGAAAATTTACTGGTAACAATGCGTATACTATTCAAAGTTTTTTGCGCGACGTAGAGGATAATTTATCTCTTTTACCAGAATTAACAGATCAGCATAAAGTGATTTTTGTCAAAACTAATCTTTCTGGATCCGCTAAATTATTTATTCAGAGCCAACGTAATCTAAACACTTTGAGTTCTTTAAAAGAAGCTTTAATTGAGGAGTTTGGCTCGAAAATTACAAACGCTGACTTACATCGACAGTTGCGAAATCGAAAGTTAAAACCAAATGAATCTCTTACAGAATATTTAATTGCTCTTCGCGAGTTAGCTTCGCAAGCAATTGACTTTGCCGTGGACGACGCTAGTATAATTGAGTATTGCATAAATAATATTCCAGACGCTCCGTGTAATAAATTAATTTTGTATGGTTGTACTAACTTTACGGAATTCAAACAGAAACTCAAAATTTATGAAAAGATTTTTGACAGAAATAGATGTAAATCCTCAACTGACCATTTCGGTTCTAACTACATACCTCGTAAACGTGATGACGTGTATCATAAAATTTCAAACCCAAGACGTGAGATGAAACCAGAAGCATTTCTTCCTCATGCTCAAAGTAAACAAATGTGCTATAATTGTTTTAATTTTAACCATTTATCTAAATTTTGTCCAGACAAACATCGCGGTCCAAAATGTATTTCTTGTGGAAATTTTGGCCACATCGCCGCAAATTGTTCAAAATCAAATGATTTACACACACAGAGAGAAACTAATGTTAATACGCTGAATTCAACTGCTTCAAATTTAATGTACAAGGATGTTACACTCAACCATGTCTCTTTCAACGCGTTAATCGACACAGGTTCGATGGCTACGATTATGTTAAAGCGAGCGTATACTAAAATTGGATCTCCTGTTCTTAATTACTCTAGTACATTGCTTACGGCTTTTGGCAATGGAAAAATTAAGCCGCTTGGTTCTTTCAAATCCCAAATCGTTATTGATGGTCAATTGTTTACCGCTGATATTTGTGTTGTTGACGATAATACTATGCCAGTAGATTTGATAATTGGTATGAATGTACTTGCACAGGCTGAATTCACTATCACTAAAGACGGACTTTCGATTCATAAACCTTTAGATTTTGACGCTATAGACGAAGACATTACTCTTATTAGTAATATATTGGTAATAGATGATTCTAGCCCTGACATAGGCCCTAGTGCTACTAAACAACAGAGAAATACCATTCAACACCTCGTGACCAATTATAAACCCCATAAAATCAAAACTACTAATATTGAAATGCATATACAAGTTGATACTTCGACTCCCATCTGCTACAGACCACGACGTTTACCATTTACTGAGAGAGATATTGTAGATGAGCAAGTTAATACTTGGATTCAGGACGGCATAATAGAACCCTGTTCATCAGACTACTCGAGTCAGGTTGTTCTTGTTAAAAAGAAAGACGGAACCCCACGACTTTGCATCGACTATCGACAATTAAATAAACGTATAGTTAAAGATCGATACCCTTTACCTCTCATTGACGACTTACTCGACGAACTGCAGAATGCCCGTGTTTTCAGTACTCTAGACCTTAAAAATGGATTTTTCCATGTTAATGTTCATAAAGACAGTCGACGTTATACTTCCTTCGTGACACATTCAGGTCAGTTTCAGTTTCTCAAAGTTCCCTTTGGTCTTTGTTCATCACCTTCCGTATTTCAGCGATTTGTTAATACAGTCTTTAAAGATCTCATTTTATCAGGTCAGATATTGTTGTATATGGATGACTTAATCACTCCTGCTAAAGATGAAGAGGAAAATATTGAAAAAATAAAATCAGTCTTTTCTGTCGCTTCTGACTACGGTCTTGAGATAAACTTTCGAAAATGTAAATTCCTTCATACACAAATTGAGTTCCTTGGCCATATTATTCAAAACGGACAGTTATTTCCCTCCCCTCTTAAAACAGCCGTCGTTCTAAATTATCCGGAACCAAAAAATCAAAAAGACGTCCAATGTTTCCTTGGTTTGGCTGGTTATTTCCGTAAATTTATCCAAAACTTTTCAGTTATCGCTAATCCTCTATCTAACCTTCTAAAAAAATCTACTATTTTCCATTTTGGTGTAAACGAGAAAAATGCTTTTTATCAATTGAAGCAATGTTTGGCTAATAAACCCGTTCTTAATATTTATAATCAGAAAAGCGAAACTGAATTACATACTGACGCTTCTATCCATGGTTTTGGATGCATTCTTCTTCAGAAGTCCACCGATGATAACTGTTTTCACCCTGTATATTTTGCAAGCAAATCTACCTCCGACGCTGAGAAAAATTACCCAAGTTATGAACTCGAGATGTTAGCCGTGATTCATGGATTGCAAAAATTTAGAGTGTATCTACTTGGTCAAAAATTTACCATAGTTACAGACTGTAACGCCTTCAAACTTACTATGAGCAAGCGCGATCTCAGTGCTAAAATTGCTCGATGGGCACTATTATTAGAAGATTACAATTATACAATTCAACATCGAACTGGAGCGAAGATGGCTCATGTTGATGCGCTAAGCCGCAATCCGACGATGCTCATTACCGCCGATTCACTGACTTTCAAAATACAAAATGCTCAGTCACACGACCCTAACATTCAAGCAATTAAACAAATTCTTCAAACTAAACAATATAACGATTATTTTATCAAAGCAAATGTTCTCTACAAGTTAGTTGACGGTTACGAAGTTCTAGTCGTTCCAGACTCTATGCAAGACGGCATTATCAGAGACGCGCACGAGAATGGACATTTTGCTACTAAGAAAATTGAGGAGCAACTCAAACAACAGTTTTACATACCTAATTTAAAAGATAAAATTTCCAGGTGTATTGCCAACTGTGTTCCATGCATCTTGACGAACCGCAAGTGTGGTAAACAAGAAGGACTCCTACACCCTTTACCAAAAGAGGACACCCCACTCCATACATATCATGTCGATCACTTAGGTCCTCTCGCTACTACTTCTAAAAGATACAAATATATATTCGCCGTTATCGATAGTTTCACCAAATTTGTATGGCTTTACCCGACGAAATCAACTGACGCTGCAGAAGTACTCTCTAAATTAGAAATACAGAAACAAGTGTTTGGAAATCCCGTCCGTATTATTTCCGATCGAGGATCTGCTTTTTTATCTAATGCCTTTAAAGACTTTTGCGACCATGAGAACATCCAACATTTGACTATAACCACTGGTCTTCCTCGCGCAAATGGACAGGTTGAACGTCTCAATTCTATAATCATTTCTGTTTTATCCAAATTGTCCATCCAAGATCCTACGAAGTGGTATACTCATGTGGCTGACGTCCAGCAAATTATTAACTCAACTTTCCAACGCAGCATTAAGACGACTCCTTTTGAACTGCTTTTCGGTACAAAAATGCGTGTCCGCAACAATCTCCAAATCACAGACCTGTTGAATGCCGAAATACAAACTGAGTTTATAAATTCACGCGACGACCTCCGCAAAGACGCCAAACAACAGATTTTAAGAGTGCAAGACGAAAACCGTAAAATCTACAATCTACGACGAAAGTTACCTCCGAAGTTCAAGTTGCACGATCTTGTTGCCATAAAACGCACCCAATTCGGACCTCGTTTAAAACTCCATCCAAAGTTCCACGGACCCTACAAGATCATCAAACTTAAGCCCAACGACACCTACGATGTTCAAAAGTGTGGACATTTCGACGGACCCCAGTACATGCATCGAGTTCATGAAACCGTGGACTCATAACTTTACATAGCCCGTTTGGACTAAACATACTTTAACTTTTGAACTATATTTTCATTATTTTTTTTTTATTTTTCAGGAATACTTCATTAGCCAGGATTGTTTTGCTGTTTAGATATTACTACAATTAGTGTTATATTTTTCATTTTCTTTTCCAGCTCATTTTGCTAGTATTATAACCTATGTGTATTTCTTATAACTTTTATACTTTTTTTTCATTCGTCATAATAAATTGTCACCTGTATTTGTTTGTGCCCCTACCAGCATCTGGGGGCAGATGCTTTTTGTCGGATGGCCGATGTGGGATGCCATCCATACAGCCCCATGCATGCCACTCTCATATGGAGTGCGCCCCTGTAAGCCCCGGCGAGCGCCGCGAAGAACAGAGGAGAGAGACGATATTTGCTTCGGACGAGCGTGCACGTGTGTGTGCCGCGTTGCTTGTTTTTCCCCCTTTTAGACGTTAGTTCCCCCTGTAAATAATATCCCTCTTTAAATAAATGTTACATATGTTAACACTGTTTGTGATTATTCCCCCCAAAACCCCACATATATATATATATATATATATATATATATATTGTACGCATATATGTACGCATATATATATATATATATATATATATATATATATATATATATATATATATATATATATATATATATAACGTATGTATATATATAATGTATGTATATGTATGTGTATATATATATATTGTACGCATATATATGTGTATATACATACATATATATATATATGTATATATATATATATATATATATATATATATATATATATATATATATATATATATATATATATATATATATATATAATATATATATATATTCATTCTTGGGCCCGTATTCCTGGGATATATGCTATCCCACCCCGTAAGGAAAACGTTAATGTTTAGCCGCTAGAGAGCAGACTTAAAAATTTATTTTCAATACATTTCAATGTACTTTTAAACTTTCAAATCACTCTCCTGAAAAATCTTGTTTTTTTTATATATGCCGTTGTTGAATGGAGTGAGCGATATGTGTGTGTAGTATTTATTTCAGGACTCGAGGTAGCTCAATGGTAACACATCGGCTTTCGGTGCTCGGATAGAATCCCGACAAGCGCCATTAAATACCTCCGTGTCTAGGCCGAATATGGGAAAGTTAAATCTGCAGATCGTAAAGTCCCTCTATGAGGTCAGAGAGATATATGGTTTAGTTCCGTTAGTGCTACAAAATCTTGCATTATGGTGCGTTGAGTCCTAAGCTCGTGATTTCTGTTTATTTTTGTCTACATTCTTCCTAATAATAATTATCTTGTTTTGTTGAATTATTTTACTTTTAGTTGTATTTTTTGCATATTATACGCAATATATACAACATTCCCAAGTAACACACACCGTTGGCCCAACCGCATATTTTCGTTACATCGTTGGGGAATGGTTACCGTTGGCAGAAATTTCAGAAATTCAGATGGGTCAACTGCAAATGGAAGCGGTTGGGCCAACGGTTACAAAATATGGTTGGTCCAACTGCAAATGGAAGCGGTTGGGCCAACGGTTATAAAATATGGTTGGTCCAACTGCAAATGGAAGCGGTTGGGCCAACGATTACAAAATATGGTTGGCCCAACTGCAAATGGAAGCTGTTGGGCCAACGGATACATAATATGGTTGGCCCAACTGCGAATGGAAGCAGATGTCCCTGATCCCACCAGACGTCCCTGGGGTTGCTCGGTCAAAATTACGGTGGCACTTGGTTAAATCGGATTTCCACCCTTGTGGTGCCATCATAAACCGGATCGAACCCCTCAGCCCGCTTGCCTTATAAGGACCTGGTCTGGAATATTTTCGGCCAGGGGGGCGTTAGTTGTTTTATTTCAATAATTTCTTTCGTAAATTTACACAGTAACCCTGAAACAGTACAGTGGTTTGAGACGAAATAGTTGGTACGGTCGGGTCGGATCCGACCCGATCTCTTTTTTTTTATAAGGTTTTCGGCAGAAATAAGTACATAATAAAAAATTTTTTTGTATATTTCTTGATAATATTTTACATAAAATAAAACACTTTTTGTTGAAAAAATGACCAACGGATTTTGAAAAGACATTTTTGCTAAACACAGAAAATGTCTTTAGCATATACATAGAATGTCGTATATATTGCGTATAATATGTAAAAATATAACTAAAAGTAAAATAATTTAACAAAGCAAGATAATTATTATTAGGAAGAATGTAGACAAAAATAAACAAAAATCACGCACTTAGGACTCAACGCACCATAATGCAAGATTCTGTAGCAGTAACGGAACTAAAACATATATCGAGGTAACCGACTGGTCTCGATCTGGGTCTTGAGATGTATTTTGGTTAGACGAGCATCTTATTCAGAAAGTTCCCCCTTGAGTAACTGAACTGGTTAGGCCTCCTGATGACGAGACCAATCGGTTACCTCGATATGTGGTTTAGTTCCGTTTTTGCTACAGAATCTTGCATTATGGTGCGTTGAGTCCTAAGGGCGTGATTTCTGTTTATTTTTGTCTACATTCTTCCTGCTAATAATTATCTTGCTTTGTTGAATTATTTTACTTTTAGTTATACCGGGTGGGCAAAAAGTCCGTAGAAACTTTAAAAAATCATAAAAACCGGAAAAATAACCAAAATAAAAAAAACGTTTGCAGGGTTAGCATCGCTAGGTCACGGGATTTTTTTTAGGACAGGAAAAAAAAATAACTCAAAAAGCAGCCGACAGGTGGCGCTGACTTACACCAGTCAAAAAAAAGATAAGCAAATAATAAAAAGAATGCTTTCTAAATCATTTATTACAACAGTGGGTGTTCCACATGACCCCCACCACAGGGGATAATACAGAGGCTGTTCGCACATTTTTTATACGATTTTGGTAAGCGGTAATAAAAATTCGTTTGCTGCAAAAGAAATAATTGCAATTGTACTATGTTTTTAAAAGTCAAAATTATCGTTTAGGGCTTGAAAGTTTTGTTTTCATTCAAAATGGCTTTTTTAACAAAGCAGTGGCTCGAAGGCTACATTTATGCTCTTTCCGAAGAGAAATATGCATACTCCGTTATCCAAAAACGATGTGAGAGTCATGGTTTTGTGATATCTAAAGCGTCGATAGGTAATATCGTCAACAAGAAAGGAGAAAAACGTCAAATTGGAGCCTCAAGTGGGACAAAAATTACAAACAAGTATCCAAGGAAAAAACGGACATCTTCGACTATTGCAAAGGTATGTTGTTTAATGTTAAAAGAAAATCCCCCTAGTCAAAGGACAGTTGCAAAATCATTAAAATGCTCGGTGTCCACTGTAAACAAAATGATAAACGTTGATTTAAATCTTAAAAAGCGAAAAAACGCAATGCGCATCGTCTTCTTCCAAATCATATCGCTGAACGCAGGACACGCTGCAGAATTCTATATGAGAAACAGTTATCCAAAGAAAAATGGAAAACAATTGTCACAATAGATGAATCATGGGTGTATTTAAATGATTGCAACAAAAAAGAGCCATTTATTATCATAAAAGGGGAGAAAAAAATTTAAGTACATGGTTCAAAGAATCGAAAGAAAGTTTTTCTAAGGGATTCATGATTGTTGCTGGTTTTTCTTATAATGGCAAGTTAAAAATAAAGAGTGGGAAAAAATGTCAAGATTAACTCCAAATACTATCAGGGACATATTTTATCGCCAATTTTTCTGAATGAAATACCATCGCTTTACACACAGTGCCATCAATCTGTGAGACTCCATCAGGACAAAGCTAGCAGTCGCACATCAAAATCCACTGTAAATTTCCTAAAAGAAATGGAACAAAAAAACTGGCATCAAGGCCATACCCTTCACTGATATCCCTACTAAATCTCCCGATGTATCACCTATGGATTTTTGTGCTTTCGGCCGTTTAAAATCTGCATTATCCAAACGTAGTCACAAAACCCTTACAGGACTCTGGAAAGATGTTCAGGAGGAATGAGATAGAATACCTCTTCTGACACTTCAAAAGGCATTATCCTGGAAATTGCGGTGTGGAAATATAGTTCAGAATAAGGGATGTCAAATAAAACATTTAATACACAAGAATTTTATGTAATTTAGTTTTGTGAATGCAATATACATCGTCTAAAAAACGTGTGAACAGCCTCTGTATATGAAAATTTTACTGTGATTTAAACACTTTCTTCTTTATATAAATATGGCTCTAAATTTTTTCTAGCTTGAAGATAATTTTTAAAATTCTTTAAAACTGCAACCACTGTTTTTTTTAATGTTATATCATTGCGCGCAGACTAAGATCTGTATATTAAAGAATATATACATTTTTTTAGTTTTAAAATTAAGCCTAATTAGTTTTATAACAGCCTAATTAGTTTTAAAACAGCCTCTGGATATTGCAGGCGAGTTATAAATCCAGCAACGGCAGAGTGCAATAGGTCCGAATATATGCGTGACACCTCTCGGCGGATCGCATCTTTCAGTTCCAACAGAATGGAATCACCATATAGATACACCCGGGATGATACACCCCTTTGACTTGAGTACGTCAGCGCTACCTGTCGGCTGATATTTGAGTTTTTTTTTCTGTCTTAAAAAAAATTTCCGTGACCTAGCGATGCTAACCCTGCAAACATTTTTTTTTAATTTTGGTTATTTTTCGGGTTTTTATGATTTTTAAAAGTTTCTATGAACTTTTTGCCCTCCCGGTATTTGTCCGTTTTCAGTATGAATATATGTTGCAACTGCGCAATCTTTTATTGAAAAGTTAAAATTTTTCAATGCTATGGGAGCTTTTTCTGTTAATTTGCATTCTATGCCCTATTTATGCGTTTTATTACTTGTTGAATTATTTACATTGTATGTGTTGACTAATATGCAATTTAGTTAATGTTATATATGCAAAAATGTTATAAATAATTTCAAGATAAAAAGAAATTCTTATATATCATGTTTTTAAATTTTCTGTTGAATCAGATAAACTGGACAATTCTATGTATTAATAAGTCAACTTTAAAAAACTTTTTTTGATGAATTATCCCATCAACTTCAAAGAAAATGATCAAATGCATAATCAATCATTTAGCTCGGCAATTGCAAGCGTGACTTGCGTTTAACTTTTCGTTTTCTTCCCGGCCGATAGATGGCTGCACCATTCTACAAACCAAAATTAACTGAAAACGAATTCAGGTCTGCATAAAGATGCTTAAAAGTAATAAAATAATGCATTGTCATCGTGTTCTGAGCTATTCTAAAAGTTTTAAGTATCTAGCTAGTCGGGAAGTTAGTTAAAATTCGATTGCAAGATTTGTACTGAACAAACACACAAACACGCGAGTTAATAAAAACATGGTAATAATATATACTGGCATTTTTTGCTTTCAAAATCGAAAACAAATAGAAAAAATCTAAAATAATTTTTTTTTAAATGACTATTGATCATGAATAATGGTTTTAAACACACAAATTTACTTATTCCTATACCTAGTGTGTGTGTGTGGGGGGGGGGGGGGGTTGTAGGAGGTCTATGTGGTAGGGTTTCTTGTCAACTCGATCTCTTACAATGAGAGTAGAAAGCACGGGAGAGGGAAAACACACCTTTGGGTCGGATCCGACCTGCACCATACTCTTTCAGGGTTAAACATCAGTGCCCTATTTTTAATATTCTGCGATAATATATTGCGTCATTTTTTTTTTAATCAGACACTACTCGGAGCCATCTGTAGCTCGATCTATCAGTCGGAATTCCACCAAAATTGATAGAGGGTCTAAGGACGACACGGGAAAGAGTTACCGTTGAAAAAAATATTAGTTCCAAAAGTCACCGATAGGGGAAGATATGGCGATGTTGTGGTCGGCGCACCCGAGAATTTGCATAAAAGGCAAGTAAAACATCAAAATACAAATTCACGACTATGTACCAGTCAACAGCAGCGCCAGTATTTCGGGCTATAAAGATAAGGGATGAATACCGAAAAAGTTGTAATAAGCAGACAAATGAATAACAAAGAAATTTCACTGCTACACCTCTTTATGCAGAAAAATTCACTTCTCCCTTCTTCAATGTGACCACAGTCCTGGTGGACGACACATTGCATCCTGAACACTACGTTCTCAACGACCAGGCGTAACATGTCACCAGGAATGTTCATCAAAGTCCGCTCTATGTTGTCCTTTGGGGCCGCCAAGTTTAAGACTCCACCGAGATACACCGTAGACTTTAAATAACCCCCATAGAAAAATGCCACATTGGTTAGATCCGGGGAGCGAGGGGGCCATGCAAGTGGAAAAAAGCAACTGATAACTATTTCTTCTGTAAAGAGAAGGCGCAACAGATTGCGCACTTTATAGCCCAAAATACTGGCGCTGCTGTCGACTACGTAGTCATGAATGTGCATTTTGATGTTTTACTTGCCTTTTATGCAAATTCTCGGGTGGTCCGACAACAACAGCGCCATATATTCCCCTAACGGTGACATTTGGAACTATATTTTTTTCAAGGAAATTCTTTCCCATGTCGTCCTTAGTCCCTCTATCAATTTTAGTGGAAATCCGACTGATAGATCGAGCTACAGATGGCTCTGAGTAGTGTCAGTTTAAAAGAATCACCCTGTGTATATATATGACGCGGTGAAAGGCAAAGTGGTGTAAGTCACATTTTCAACTTTTTTTATTTGAGGGCAAATATGTAATCTCCATATTCAATTTATAGTGGAATTAACAAATTATTATTATTTGCAATAGTATAATTATTATGAATTATAATTTGTGCAATTTATAGTGGAATTTTTTGTAGTTTTACTGTAAAACTCTTTTGACTTACACCACTTGACTTACTGACTTACACCACTTTGCCTTTCACCACCTAATATATAAAATTAATTTTAAAATTTTATTTTCTCGTGATTAAATATTTGGTCAACGGAATTTTATGACTATTTTAATCGAAATTTTATCCACACACTGAAATTCATTTTGTTTTCAATTGCAAATGTTTTAACTTGTTTTTTGTATAAATATAAAATCAGAATATTATAAGGACGTCACTGTATTTTACAGACCGTAAGACAAAAGAGACACTTTATACAAAATAGTCACACTTCTTTTAACTTAACAGTTCTCGGAAAAAACTTTTTACGGGACGGGATAAAATAATAGAAAGGGATTTATACTTTCCGTACGGCTTCTTTTTTGTATTTATTTCTCGCCTGAAATCCTCCGTTCATATTTCAATGGCTGTCTGCTTTGCAACGTGAATCGTCTCCCAAATGAGGCTGATTGCAGGCAATTCTATCCACATTCTTTAGGAGAGGAAGAAGTTTTGGCCGACTTTGATTAAGGAATGGGGGCTTCTATTGCAACTAGATTGGGACTATCTGGATGTCTTTCGGTCTCGCTGTTCATATCTTTATAAATAAATGCTGCATGCATAGATCCGCATAGTGAAGAGATTAGCCGAGTTGTCTTTTGAAAAACCCTACTGACTTAAATATTGTCATAGAAATTTTAATCAAAATTTTACCTACACACTGAAATTCCATTTATTTTCTTTTCGATAGCAATCTTTTTCTTGTATAAATATAAAATAAGAATATTATTGTATATTACTGTATTTTTAGTGCAGTCATATCTCGCAGAATTATAGGTTTGTCTTTGAATTTCGCGGTGTCTGATTTTCGATACATCATATCGGCCGTTGAGAATTATAGCGGCGAAACTTAATAAAAAATTTTATTTTCGAGATAAGATCACCAAATATCACCTAAATGAATCATTTTTCACGTGCTAAAGAGGCGTAGAGAGTACATATATATATACATTATTTATATACAAAGAGAGTACATATATATATACATTATTTATATACATATATATAAATAATGTATATGTACATGTATATATATATACATGTACATATATATATACATTATTTATATATATGTATATAATATATATGTATATGTATATATGCCAAAATTTTGACTCATCTTGGTACTTTTCTGTTTAACTTGTCCAAGCCATAGACTGAGTTTGGCACGCTGCCAAAATTATAACTCGCGAGGACAGGCGGACGGACGGTTTTAGCGTCTGAATTTTACCTTTATGGAGGAACGTAATCCTACGTTAAAAAATTTATAAGACTAGAAAATATATTTAAATCTGTATCCATGTTTCGAAACTGTGTTGATTTATCAAGTCGACACAGTTTCTAAACATGGTGTAATTTTCTCATTCCTATAGATTTGACTATATTTTATTGATCCGTATTTTTGTCTTATATTGATCTTTTAAAGCACTGCCATAGGATGTATTGAGTTTAGAAATCCTATGCTTGTGCCTCAGGCCGATACGTTGCTAAACGAAGCGTAATATTCTTATCCGTACAGATTTCAATATATTGAGTTTACTATTCCGTAGTTTTATCATATATTTATCCTACATCCCTGTCATTAGCTGTTATTTTCAATAAATAACTTATTAATAAATTCTTAATTTTAATCTTGGCCAATATTCTTCGTAAGACTTAGCTCTGAGGATTGTTTATGGAGATTTAACAGCACCACAACTTTCATAGAAGTGTGCTTTCGCCTTGTCTCTTGATAAAATATCATGTATACACTTACATATGAGGCGGTGAATGGCAAAGTGGTGTAAGTCAACAGAGTTTAAATGCAAAAACTACAAAAAATTCCACCATAAATTAAACAAATTATAATTCATAACAATTATTACAATACTGCAAATAACTATTTACAATTCCACTATAAATTAAACATGGAGATTACATATTTGCCCACAAATGAAAAAAGTTGAAAATGTGACTTACACCACTTTGCCTTTCAACGCCTCATATATATGAAGGCCATATTTGAATAGTGGTCCAACTCCATTCTTGTTCATTTTGAGATACAGAGTCTGAAAGTCTAATGATGGATGAGAAATGACTGCTGAAGTCTGATTTGTAATGCCCTCTGTTGGCAGCAGAATTAAGCTGGAGGTATACCAATTTAAAAATAAGATAAAAATGTCTTGAATGAACATGAAAGTGAGGCTAAATCCATTTTTTTAAAGTGGAGTAGGACCACTATTCAAATAAGGCCTTCATATACACACAGTTAAACTGACCACCCTTTCTTCAACGTCCATCCCTCTAAACCAGTGGTTCTCAACCCGTAGAAGTCTGCGGACCTCTAACCCAGAAATTCGACCATGTGCGGACCCTCCCCCCCCCCCCCCCACCAACTTGAGGGGGAACCTCCCGGGGGAATTTGGGGGTATAGAATATCCCCCATGCAAAAGGGAAACAGGATTAACGTACTCACATTCTAACGTATCGTATTCTAATAATAAAATAATTATGTTAAACTTTTACGAAATTTTAATTCTATACCTGATAGTCATCGGATATAGTATTCGGCCTATCTAGTTCAATGAACATTGCTTTGAAAAACCCATTTTATTTGACAACTTTTTTATATGTGGTGCCGGTCCACACCCAAGGCTCTCGCGGATTAGCCGTTGGGAAACACTGCTCTAAACGGACATATTGTGGAGATTAAAGGTTCCGTCGTATGGAAGAAATCGCTACCTCTCCAAAACGGCCTCCCCTTTTTTTCCCGACCATCATGGCCGCCATGGAGAAGTTTCACTATATATATATATATATGAAATGTTAGCTGGATTCTTGAACGATCTTAACAGAGCGGTGACTTGTTAACGGAACGCTGAACTCTGGAACCATTGCAGGGAGTAGTCGTGCCGGAGCAGGCAATGGAGAGAATTGAAGAAACTTTCATAATGACGAAAACACAGCCACCTTCATTTAAATGGGTTTTATTAAGGAGCGGACTTCTGCTGCACAAGATTCGTGGAGGATACATTTTATAAAACAGTTATTTTGGGGGAAAAGGCCCCGGCAGCGCAACGCTGCGAAGATATGAACGAAGAGCTAAAACTCACGTCATGTTGGAGTTTACTACGAACACACAAAAGCTGCAAAGAGACACTCGGATCATGAAAGGCAGAGGCGAGCAAAATTTCTAATTGGCTGAAAGGTGACACCTGACCATCACGCCACATGACTTGTTGATTTCGTCATGTTTCTCGCACAATCTTATTATATAACATGTAGGCGCGTGGCTTGTTTAAGGGGAAAACGAATAGATTACATTTGGAATATCTACATCAAAATAACATTGAGGGATAATTCTCTGTTGCGGTAAGACAAAGTTAATGAAGGGAAACGTTATTCTTTCATATATATATATATATATATATATATATATATATATATATATATATATATATATATATATATATATATATATATATATATATGCACAGGGTGTTGAGAATTCGACCGACAAATTCAGAGGGGTGATAGTAGGCATGAAGACGAGCAATAATCACATACGAATGTGTTACCAGAAACGCAAACCTGACGCTGGAGGATAAACAAGGATGCAGAAATGAAAAGAACATTTCTGAATCTTTGTTTATCCTCTAGTTGACCAGGTTTGCGTTTCCTGTCATACATTCCTATGTAATTCTGTTTTGTTTTTGATTTTTCTACCTCCTCCAGAAAAATGCGATTTTTCCGGCCATCCAGTAGGGTTGGTAAGGCGTATGGTCTGAATAAGTAAACAGCGCCCTCCAGTGTGAGTTTGCGCTTCCGGTACACATTCCCATGTGATTACTGCTCGTCTTGATGCCTACTATAGCCCCTCTGAATTTGTCGGTCGAATTCGGCAACACCTTGTGTATTGTGTGTGTATGTGTGTATACATATACATATATATATATATATACATGAAACTTTTATTTAATATTATAGAAAAAAAAATTTTACTATTCAAATATTTCATTTAAAGTTCCATCATACACTGGTCTAAGAAATTAAGAGCATTTGCAGACTTGGTCGATTATGTCTAGAACTACTGTACCGATTTTAATGAAATTTGATATGTACATACATTGATACAATACGAAACAAATAACCATTCAATAAGTGTAATACACACGCATGATCGTGCGTAACACTCGTTGGAGTCGGAAGATATGAAACAGTGGTTGCAGAATAAACAAAAAAAAATTGGTTAATAGATGGGTTAATAGGGGTATGGTCCCCTCTTACAGATATACAGGTCTCGCAGCGTGATTTCATACTTCAAATAAGGCAGTTTATCGTTTCCTGTAGCAATTGGTCCCACTCGTTCAACAACGCTGTTTTCATTCCCTGGATGGTTCTCGGAGCGGGGTTGCTAGTTGAAATTTCCTCCCCAGAGCGTCCCAGACATGCTCTATAGGCCAACATAGGGCTCCAAGACCTCATTTCTATACCTCACACCAGTCACAGTGCCTCTTTCAAAGACATGGAGAGGTGGGCGGCCATCCAACATGATGCCTGCCCAGACCATTATACCCCCTCCGCCATAATGGTCGATTTCGCGGACATTGGAGGGTAGGTAGCGGGTCCCTTGTTCTCTCCATATGAACGTACGGCGAGAATCGGTGTTTAGGCTGAACCGGAACTCATCAGTGACGAGAACGATCGCCCATTGATCCATACTCCAATCTCTATGCTCTCTGCACCATGATAAACGGATTCTCCTGTTCGTAGAAGTGAGCAGGACGCAAACAGCAGGTCTTCTTGCAAACAACCCTTTCTCATGAAGTCTTTTGGAAACGGTCAACTTTTGGACACGTGTTCCTGTGTCTGCATACAAGTCACGAGAGATCTGAGAAGCTGTAGCACTCCTGTTACGCCACGCTATAATCGACAAATGGCGATCTTCTCTGGCCGTCGTGGCTCTTAGACGACATTGCTCAGGCTTTCTCTCGATGGATCCGGTATCCTGGAACTGTTTCCATAAGTTACACACGATGCTGTGCGTTTAATTGAACTCTCTACAAATTTGGACTGGAGATTGGCCTGCTTCTAGCCTCCCCAGTGCTAGCGAACGAAATGCGTCTTAACTTACGCGCGTTTATAAAGTCTGTTTCACTACTGGATCTGCCTACACACACGTGTACGCTTACGTATTTGACGCACAAGATTTGCATTTTAGTTTAGAAGCAGTGGTTTTACATTCAGTTCTGTTCTTTTCATGAAATTCGATAAAATATTCAAATTCTCTTAATTTATTTCACCAGTGTATTTTATCTTTTCGAGGAACTGTTTTTATTCGTTTTATGTTTTAGATAAGAAAAGTAATATGCATCTTAAAAAGGTAAATACTGAAGTAATTTATACTTAACTTTTTATCTAGAAAATTCCCATAAATTATACTACTTAATCATTTTTTTCTTTGCTCATATATCTATTTTATCTGCAGAGTTTTAAAAAAAGATAGAATTTTTCTTTTTTTTCAAAGATATTGCGATTGAATTATTAATTCAATATATTAAAGTGATTTTGCATTTTACATTCATTTCAAATTTTTAATGCAGATTTTGTAATAGTAATAGTATAAGGTAATACAGTATAAGTTCAACTTATTTAGTATAATTTTCTTGGGGGGTTCTAAAAATAGTGTTAAAAGGGATTCGATTCTTACTATTCAATTAAATGTAAAAAGAGAAAAAATATAACTAGTTAAACTACCTCAAAGATTTGGAATATGATTCAGTCTTTTATTCGTGGCATCAACTAGCTTTTGTGTTATTTCTGGCTCAGTCTGAAACCATTCAATTTGATAATTAAATTTAATTGTCGCCTTGGGAGAAGAAATACTTTAATAAATTTCGGTTCAGTCTTTTGTCAGATATGTTCTGTGGGGGATCCAGTGTTACAGGTTTTTCATTACTTTGAAGCAGTTTTACAATAGACATAGTAGCATATTCTACGTAAATTGCATTTCGCCATTGTCTAGGAAGTGTTGGAAAATAATTACCAGGTTATGATTTACTCTAGAGATTTCTAATCACGGTCTAAAATTCGGTTCCCTTTTTTTCAGTTCATTTCTCTTTGTAAGGTTAAATTTAGCTGTCACCTTAGGAGAAGAAATATATTGCTATTGAATTTTCGATTACGTCTTTTGTGAAATGTGTTCCATGGAGATCTACATTTTTGTAATATTATTTCTGATCAATTTTATATTAGCGGGAATAGCCTATTCTGGATGTAATGCATTTAGCTAACTAGGTAGACTTGGAAGTTACCAGGATCAGTTTTATTAGAGATAAAATTTCAAGTCAGAAGATTAGCACAGATTCATCTCATCTCCAACAAACTCTAGATTGAGGACAAACACAAATGGAAAAACTCCCTTGTACCCCTATTCCACCTATGAAATCGTATGTTCGGGTATTTGACTCTTCATACTTGCGACACACTACAAAAATGTTCCATGCCTTATTTCTGAGATATCGACAAAACGGCGCTATCATGTAGCATGTCTGTATTGTGACTGATGATGTGATAATTTGCAAGCAAAATCACATCATAAAACTTCTCATAAAGTTTTAAAAAAATTTTAATTAAATTTTTTTTTTAAAAATTGGCGTAATTTAAAATCGTTATAACTCGAAATATTATCTGTTGAATTTTTTTTTTCATTTAATTAAACAGAAATATATAAATTTTAATTCTGATTCAGGATTTTTTAAAATAGTAATTTTTAAAAAAATTAAAAATATTTAGAGTAAAATTTTTTTTTAAATCATGTTTTCAAAAGAAATTTTTTTTTCAAATTTTCTGAATCAAAATTAAAGTAAAATAATTGAAAAAGACATGTTCCAAGTTTGAACCTTTTATCTTTAACGGTTGACCTACAGTACATTGTCAGTATTCAAGTCCATAACGGCTATTGGGTGATGTTTTTATTAGCACCACATGGGTAGGAGTCCCACCTGGCTAAAGGCCCGGCCCCGTAATTTTGAACCTAGTCAAGTGACGAGACCGGAACACTTGACGCCGCACCTTCAGAGGTAAATTTGAGAACTTGGAGGACATTGCAGCCACGACAAATTTCGTGACCATTAGTGTACACAGAGGTGGATTTTGTCAGCAACCGGCATCGAACCAGAGGCTTTTAGATCACTGGCTCGCTGCCTTCCCCAACCTGATAACCGTGCCCATGTAGCATGACTGATTGGTGTAATCACTCGGTTCAGAAATAACTGGTTTTTTTCAACGCAGCTTGTGTCAGACCTGCGTGTTTCAGACAGACGCTTTCTCGGTGTGCGGCTGACCTCAGACCTCCCTGTTTTGGGGGATTCTGAATTTATGGTTCGCACAAGTTGAATCTTCGCATTTCTCGCGTAAGAACTATTACACGAAATTTCTAATATGGATTTTTAACGTAGGATTACGTTCCCCTGTAACGGTCCTCCGGAAAGCAAAATTTCAAATGTCCTGCGTCGCGAGTTATAATTTTGGCAGCGTGCCAAACCCAGTCTCTATTGCTTGGACAAGCAGTAAACAGTTAAACAGAAAATTGCCAAAATGCGTCAAAATTTTGACATATATACATACATACGTACATAATACATACATATATACATACAAAAGAGGTAAGTAAGTAACTATAAATAATCCTACATTAATAACCCGCGGTAGTTTCGTTAGAAGAAACTACCTGAATTTTTTTATAACATTTTCTAAGACAACAAAACTTTGAAATAGTAAAACATTTAAGAAATCATAACAGGGGATTTTTAAAGTGTTTTCAAGTGTACTTGATGTAAGATAGAAAAATCTCAAATTTTGCATTTATTGAAGACTGTTGTTTAATTTCAACCAATATTCTCGTAATAACACTTAAAGACTCATAACTCATGAAAACGAAAAAGAATTATGCATGTAAATGAAACTTATTACATATGAGTATATTCTTGTCCTCCTAGTGTGCATACAGGTGAAAAAACTAAATAAATTCTTATACATAAAAACAGTAGAATTTATGACTAATTTTACAGTTCTATTGATTATTTGTTATCTTTCCCCGTTCATATTTCAATGCGTGTCTGCTTTCATATGTGAATAGACTAACGAATAGAGACATTTATTCTTGTTAGAAATTCTTTATAAAAGATATATTGTACCCACCTAATTAACATTGATATATTTACTGTTAGCCAAGGATTAACAGATTTATTTTGGATTATTTTTTATTCATAAAATGCGAGCGTCTTCGGCGAAATAGGTTGATACTCGCCTAACAAGCAAAGAAAACACACGCAGACAGGATTTATGGTCATTAATATTTAAAAATATTTACATTTCATTAAACAACAGATATATGAAATGATGACAAAACAGCGCTTCAAATTATTTGGAGATCAAGAATGCATTCTAGTTTTGTGGTTGTAATATCTTTCTAAGATTTACAAATTAGCTCTGTTTACATTATTTTTGTGGGGTAAAGTAATTTCATTTTTATTCATGTCAATTTTTGTGCATTCTTGTATTAGTTTGTAGTTAATTAGAGGGCCAGAATGTGTCGCTTATAACTATGATTTTCCTACACTGATATCGACATGAACCTGTTTTTAGTATTTTTTGTACAATTTTAAAGCATAAAAATTTGAAATTTCATTGATAATTGAAGGCCTTGTTTGAATAGTCGGCCAACTCCACTTAAAAAAAATGGAGTTAGCCTCACTTTCATGTTCACACAAGTCATTTTTATCTTATCTTAAAACTGGTACTCCTCCAGCTTATTTCTGCTGCCAACAGAGGTCACCACAAATCTGACTTCAGCAGTCATTTTTCAGCATTCATTAGACTTTAAAGCTCTGTATTTGAAAATGAACAAGAATGGAGTTGGCTCACTATTCAAATAAGGCGTTCAATTATCTGAATGTATGTTAAATATACGAAAACACGATTGCCTTCGCTTCGGGTCTTATCTCCTAGTGCCATAATGTGTTATTAAATATTCTCGTAATAACACTTAAAGACTCATTACCCATGAAAAAAAAAGACAACATATTTTTCTTTGGTGTTTCATAAGGAAAAACGTGTTCAGTTATTAATTTATTTTTATCTACATTATCTGTTTGCAGTAAATCCCTCCTTAGTATGTCTGTTTAAATATTTTGGAAAAATAGTTAGTTTATAACATACTTTAGCGAAACATTTGTTCTTCAATGCGGTGGCCTTGTCCCTTTAAACGTTCACCTGTTATCACCTCGGTTTTGCTAGTCTCTTTATTATGGGGTACTAATAGGTGGACCACCATCGCCCCCTATGAACCAGTCCTGTAATTTTGAACAGAGTCAAGTGACGAGACTAGAAACACTTGAACCCGCACCTCTAGAGGTATTTTGGGAACTTGGAGGACATTGCAGCTACGAATATAACTAAAAGTAAATAATTCAACAAAGCAAGATAATTATACACAAATTGTAATTTTGACATTCTATAATATAAATTAAGCCCGTACACTTACAAAAATATTTTTGTTAGAATTAACCTCTGTTTGACTTATTTGCCTATATTATAACTAAAAGTAAATAATTCAACAAAGCAAGATAATTATACACAAATTGTAATTTTGGCATTCTATAATATAAATTAAGCCTGTAAACTTACAAAAAATATTTTTGTCAGAATTAACCTCTGTTTGACTTATTTGCCATAGAGCAAGTAAGGGACCTTTTTCCTTTACATTTAAACATTTTTTTTCTTTTATTTTAAAGTTATTTAAACAAAACAGTTGTACAGTTATTAACAGCCACACTCCCCGGAACAAGACATGCAGCAGGGCTCCTTGTTACGGAACGCGACGAGCAATGGCCCATGAAAAAACCCTTTATTTTAGTTTGCATATAAGTTTAAATTTTAACCTAAAAAGGAAAGAAATCATTAGAATAGCCTGCTTACTACATGAGGAACCCCGGATAAAAACTACCAGAGCATAAAACCTACCGAAATAATTATTTAAAAACATTTCGATAAAAGATTGCACGATTGCAACAAATCTTCATACTGTTACGAATTTTGCCAGTCTATGGTTATCTCGCCAAATATGAGAGTTATCACCAAATTGGCGATGGATTTGGAGACTTATTTTGGTCGCCAAATTTGGCGATGTAGCGCCAAATGGTCGCCAACCTTCTAGATCGTTCTCGTACGTTCTGGAGATTTCTAGCTGGCGGCCGATAGGGAGGCTCGTTGAAAGTCTATAAATATACCTGAGATTGGCATTGGAAGTCAGTGATCTCTTCTGCTGCGTATTGAATGTATTGAAAGTGCGTTAGGCGTATATTGTATTGAAGACTCTGTTATCCTGACTTGTGTTTTTAGAGTTTTCTGTTGTAAAGAAGACAGTTGTTACGTGTTTTCTGTTGGTAATCGTGTATGCGCCTGAAGAATTTACAGAATAATAAATTTTATTTTGTGTGCACTTTCTGAAGAGATTTTATTCAATGCCATCGAACCCAGAAAACGGAACAATACTGAAAAAGCAGATAACACAGATCATGTAAATAATTCAACACGAAATAATACGCATAAAGAGGGCATAGACAACCGAACAAATTAATAGAAAACCTACCCTAGCGTTGAAAATTTTTCTTAACTTTTCAATAAAAGATTGCGCAGTTGCAACAAATCATCATACTGAAAACAGACAAATATAACTAAAATTAAATAATTCAACAAAGCAAGATAATTTTTCGCAGGAAGAATGCAGACAAAAATAAACCGAATTCACGCAATTAGGGCTCAACGTACCATAGTGCAAGATTCTGTAGCAGCTACGACTGATTTTTCCCGTGCATTAGCCGCTATTAGTGTACACATCGGTGGATTTGTCCGCGAAGGGTGTTGAACGCACAACTTGCAGGTTGGTTACTGACTCGATGCCTTTGCCAGCTGGGTCACCTGCACCCCATTTAGCGAAACAAAATAAGTTTATTTCCTTGAAAAATTTATTAGCGACAAGGATGAAAAAAATTTTCAGGAATTCTCAAATCTTTCTATTGGACAGTTAGAATTTTATACGATTAGCAGACTTATGCAGAAAGCTTTTAACAAACCTTTTTCTAGAGGTTGAACGAAAACATTTCAGCACTTCAACTAAAATAGTACGAACGTCCTATGGGGAAAGGGAAAATGTTCAGTTCATTTGGAGGGGTATACAGTGATTTCCGCTTATAAGAATCACGTTTGTTATTACTGTTTTTGATTCTTATAAGCGGTTGATTCTTATAACCGAAACTTCCCTTTTGACAGGCACACATACACAAATATATACTTGTACATATATATAAACACACAGGCACATATATACATAATTTACCATTTAATACTCTTTAATTTACGTTATTTATCATTTATTAAAATTATTTTTTATAATTTTAAAAATACTCAATTTCTAAACAAATACTATAACTCAATTTCTAGACCTATAAGTAACAACACATGATTATAAAATCAACAAGAGGCAGCTTCTCTTTGACTACTGTCGTGTTGCTACATCCAGTTTTTAAGTCAATTGGGCGCGTATCTTAAATTTATTTTGGTTAGTACAATGTATTTATTTTTCTTAGGATTTATTTGGGTGCGTTGTGTTTAATATTTATTTTCTTGAATACAACCCAAAGCTCTGGATGTCGAACTTAGCAACCGAACAAAAACCAATACCCTATTCTCAGTTTCAGATTATGTAAATTAACATCAACAACTTTCAATCTAGACAGACTAAAAAGTTTAACATTTAGTTTATTTACATATTTAATATTTACATGTAACAAAAGAATCTTTCATTTTCCGAATTCAATGCACAATAATATTTATATCTTTCACAAATTATTTATTTTATAATTACTTTGCCAATGTTAGGGAGCGTCCCGAGAGCAACGACAAATAAACTTTACTATTAGTTCAACACTAAAAACCTTCTTACTAAAAAAACTCCTTCCTCACAAAAAACTAAATTCACCTAGCCCGAAATGGAACTGAACTAATCAAATCTGAGATTTAACACTCACCCAAATTACTTTACATCACTTCTCGTGGCTATCTTGGACTTCTCGCCTCGCCTAGGGTCCGGGGTGACGTTGCTACGCCGGGCAGGGGGCTAACTCTATTCCTTTCACGGTGGATAACCACTTTCTCTCAGTCGATAATTGTAGCCGGGCTTTCCTTGGCGCGTACCTTCACTATGTTTGCACTGGCGCTGGGTATCTCTTCACGTCGTGAAACGGGATGCTGGACTCTTCTCGTCGTGTAACTTCTTGGCTGTAGCACGGGAGCTGAGTCTCTTGGTCTCGGCTGGAATCTGAGTGCGGACCTCTCTATTTCACTTGGTCAACGCAGTCTCGCAGTTGCCGCAACAGGTTTATGTGGAACCCTCAAGTCCACTTAAAGTTTAACTTTTTAAGTCGTGCTGGAGATGAGGACCTACAGCCTCCCCGATCCAGACTCTCTTTCCTTTCTTTTTTTCAAACTCTTCTATATATTATTTTAATCCCCTTTCATACTTATGACTCCACCTTCTCATAAACTTCAATCAGCCAATCCGGACACCGTAAATTTTCATTTGCTGTACTCCCTCTCTCACCTTCTCATTGGCTTCTTAACTCAAAAACATTACGCCCTCACTGCCTGCCCTTGCGACCACCCAAGGTTTTCAAAAAGGTCACTTTCCAAACCGTACTGCCATAAATCTAACAGAAAAGGCTTTTGTAACATAACGTCATCGTTTGGTTACGTCACCTTATCTGTGTCTCCATCTCAGACCTTCCCATCTTCAAAACTCACAAAACTGTCTTGCAACAGGCTACGTCCTAAATTACTCCACTCAACTCTATAATTATCTGTCGGCGTTAAATTTGATTCCGACTTTTATCGCGAACATGCAATAAAGCCAGCTTTTTATTTAAAAGCGCTTTACTACAACTACACTTTGGAAGAGCATCATATCTAATTAACAAGTTCTGTTTTTCAGAAAAACTAAGAGTTTTCCTTGTTTTTATCATATTTGAATTCGACTATTAAAAAGTTTTAACACTAACTGGCAATTTTGTTAGAAAACTAAAGTGAATACTAGCGACGTATGCTTATTACAGTCTCAGACGAAGATTCACCTTATAGCTTACGTTTCACGGTTTGATTCTGAATCAAACCGTGAAACGTTTGATTCAGCATCTGGTTCATCTGATTCAGCAAAATGGATCCGTTTACGTTTCACGGTTTGAAGTGCTGAATCCACTGTCCCGTTTGCGTAAGTGATGGTGGACACTTCGCGGAAGATTTATGTGTTTCAGGGTCCAAAAATCCACAACCAGGAAGTAAGTGGTGGGAAAAAAGGAGTGCCTGTCTGGAGAAAAGTGAAATCGGACCCGGGCGGGTTAGATGCCCCTGGGTAAAGCTAATATGACAGTGTTTAGCAAACACGTATAAGGAGAAATGTCTAAAACAGTCGTAAAATACATTCCTTTATGTCTAAAGGAATGTATTTTACGACTGTTTTCCACCCCAAAGTTTTATCAATCTTTCTTTTCAAAGACTAAAGAAAGAATTTCATACCTTTTGAGAGTTCAAGTGGCATTTTTTGGAAAAATGAAAGGAAGGCGAAGATTGCAAACTGATTCTTATAACCGGTGGATTGATTCTTTAAAGCGGAAATTTTAACATGGAAATAATACATTTGTTTTTGTTTTTGCGATATTGATTCTTATAAACGGTTGATTCTTATAACCACTGATCACTATAAGCGGTGGTTACTGTACTCTTAATTAAATATGTGTTTAAGATACAAGAGTAAATCCTTTTTTATGGATTGATTCAGTGGCGGATCACCGCACAGGTGCAAGAGGCGTGAGCTTGGAGACTTCAGTTTTCAGGGGCCTCTGAAAGTTAGCAGGTTTAAATAGATACATTTTGCGCAGATACCATCTTTATCTAGACAATTTCGTCGAGAGACAAATGGCGTAGTACAAGTTTTTACTACCTAATGATCAATAAAATGCGATAAAATATCTAAAGTAATAAATATTTATTACTAGTATTTAGAGCAGGGGAAGGGGTGGCGGGTTCAAAACTAGATTGCTCTAGGGTCCCTCAAAATGCTTCATTCGCCACTGGAGGGATTAAAATTGCACTAAAGGTTGCAGGTTAAAATTTTATTTTATATAAACGTCCTCTCTCCCTCCCCAACCTTCTTTGTCAGCCAATAAAAATCTTGTAAATTTTAATATTCCTGTCTGAGAAAATTTGTTTGCGGACTTCAGGCTACAAAATTTCATCGCTAGACTTATTTCGAATGCAATTACGTGAATTCGTAATATAAAATTTATATTTAAGAGCTTTTCATGTATGATGAATAAAGTATTTCATATATTTCGTTAAATGCGCGTGGCGAATAAAATTTGTAAACCCGCTGTCATAAATGAAACTTTTAGTCATGGCAAAAACTAAAATAATATACTTTTGTCAACCGTAGTTATAAAATCAAACTGCGTGTAGTTCAGGGACGGCCAAGGCAAAGAGTGTTGAGAATCATTTGGGAATACTTAGAACAGTCAAAAATAGTAAAAACTTTATATTTAATATGAAAGAAATTTTAAGCGCTGTTTATTAAGGGGACAAGGGACATTCAATCTAGATTTTTTTAATTATAAATTTTTAATTCTATATACAAAATGAGAATAATTTGTGTTCTTTTTTTGCTACAATGAAGACCCTTAGAGTTCAAAATAAGGATTTTTTTAACAGAATAGTGCCTGTTTATCAATTTTTTTAAAAAATAGGCTAGTATTTTTCAATATGCTCTGAGTGCATTCCAAACCATTTAAAAAACCTTATTTTTTTCAATATAAGTTTACCGTATATATATAAACATAATTGCGCATTGATTTTTGGTATGAATCTAAAACCATAAATAATAATTATTTGTTAATCTCCCTGTAATTTTTTTTATGATTTTGCTTTATTTTGTGGTCTATAAATATGAAAAACATTTGCGGTTTCAAAGAATTTTGCATAGTTTTTATAGCAAACACTTCAATTTACAACCCTGAGAAATTTGGAAGAAATTAGAAGAAAATTAATGCGCGTTGTGATGGCGGCTGACTCTCTACTTAACCCCCGGTATTTTATATGAAAATATGGTGAAGTTTCTTTACAGTTTTGAATGTTTACCAGAGGCGATTCCAGGTCCATCAATCAAGAGGCGTGCCAGCTGTCTAGTAAACAGATGACCAGTAAACAGATGACAACCAGGACTGGAAGTGCAAGTGGTTCCTGGACGAGTTGTTCCGGAGGTATGCAGTGGGAGGAGAACCGGTTTGGACTGGTGGATCGTCTATATAGGCCAGGGACAGACAGAGAGAGACAGGGGTCCGGCGTGGACGTCGATTTTGTCTCGGACCAGCGGTTTGCGTGTGCGGAGAAGCCACGTGGAAGTGAATGTGATTTGTTTGGCCGAAGCGCCTTACAGGTGTGAATTAATTGATTTGGCTGGAGGCCATGAATGCACTGGAGGTGCAAAACTGAAGGAGTTAATGTACATAGTTTGTAAATACGCGAACTGAATAAATGTTATTTTTATGTTCATTAATCCAGCGTATTCTCAGTGATATCTGAGGGTACCGGGTGGCTAGGAATTAGCCATAGTTTGGCGCGCTATCGGAATAGACTGGGCAGGGAAGTCGAATTGCCCCAGTTTATAATAGCGTGCAGCATTTTGAAGAATTATTTGAAAAACAGGTCTTACTCTTCCATAAAATACATAATTGTGAATTTTAAGTGTCTTCGATGTAGAAACAATAGTAAGTATTCTAATTTTGTACATAGAGTAAAATATTGAAAATTTAAAAAAAACGGTTGAAGGTCCCCCACCCCCCAAAAAAACCTACGAAGAAAGGCATGTAGCTTGCGAGCGGCAGCTTGACAACTACTATATATACAATGTGTCCCAAATACAATGGTGGGGTTTTCAATGGTTATAGCTTCGGAGAAAAGCATTGTAGAGAGATGAAATATACGTCAAATTGAAGAGCAAATCCCTTGTTCTCTTAACGTAGGATTACATTCCTCATCAACGGTCCTCCGGAAAGAAAAAAAATTCAGAGTCCGTCCTGCGTCGCTAGTTATAATTTTGGCAGCGCGCCAAAACCCAGTAGCAGTAAACAGTTAAACAGAAAAGTTGCAAAATGCAGTAGAAAAAGGTAAGCAACGATAAGTAATCCTACGTTAATAACCCGCGGTAGTTTTGTTAGAAGAGACGACCTCAAATATTTTTTTCCTGTTTTCATTGAATAGTAGTTTTTAAATGTTGTTTAATGCAGACGCAATTGCCGTTAGACATTCAGATTTTTGTTTTTCACAGCTATTTTACTGGCTACTTTATTATGGAAGAACCATATAGGTGAGCCAGCTTCGCTCTTTATGAGGGGGACGACACGGAAACGATCAAGCCTTATTGCCAACATGAATTTTGGCAATAAGGCAATTTAAGGCACCCTTTTTTTATCCAGTTATTACAGGTTTTGTAATAACTAGATAAAAAAGGGTGATTTTTATAAAAGAAACTCAGGGAGCAATTTATAAGGCATTCTTGTATAAATTATTTGAAAAATGGATCATTGAACCTAGAACTCATCCCCCACCCCCCAAAAAAACCTACGAAGAAAGGCATGTAGCTTGAGAGCGGCAGCTTGACAACTACTATATATACAATGTGTCCCAAATACAATGGTGGGGTTTTCAATGGTTATAGCTTCGGAGAAAAGCATTGTAGGGAGATGAAATATACGTCAAATTGAAGAGCGAATCTCCCAGTTTCTTATCTGCTCAGCAGACTACGGTGTGTGCTCCCTTAGTTGCCCTGCAGACGTCAAAACGATATTCAACCTCTTCCCATACACGGAAGATAACATCCGGCGTGATAGACGAAACGACTTCAGTGATCCTTTCTTTTAAATGGTCTAGATTTCGGACATGAATGGAATACACTTGTGTTTTAACATAACCCCCAAAACAGAAATCTACGGGGGTAAGGTCTGGAGGCCGTGGGGGGAGGGGAGGGGGCACACAATCCACCCATCTCGTGCGACTCATCGCTGAGGAAATGTTTCGTCAATTCCCTCACGATTGCAGCACCACGTGGAGCTCCGTCTAACTGGAAAATGGAATTCTGGAATTTGAACGTAGACGTCGATTAATTAGAAACAGAAAAGCAAGATGGCTTGCTCGCCAGTCACCCGCAACATTGGACCGCATAAGGGAAGAAAATCGCCGAACTCTCATGAGAACGAAAAGGTGATCAACATTCCGTCATTTTTGACGGGAGTTATATACTAGTCTATTGAATAAAGCCCAAATCAACTTGTCCCGAGATAGATTCGGATTTGACAATCAGATGCAGGAAAAAAATCTACACAGAGGAGGACTCGGGCAGGACATTTTGGAACGCAAGTGCCGCAATACTATCTCGGGCACGACAGTTACAAGATTAAGACGATCTAGTAGTTAATACTGAGGATGCGCTTAAGACAAAGGATTCCAGAGATCTTGATAATGATATACTACGAAGCATGGTAAAACTGTTTATCCCCATTAAAATGCTGTTTCTAAGGCCGTCTGCACACGGAGCAACTCAAAAGAAACTGATAACTGACTCGAATCACAAACCAGGGTTTGTGACCAGGGTCATCGACCGGGTTTGTAACCAGTTGCGCCGTGTGCGTGGCTCCATTCAATTACATAGGTTACGACTCAACACGGACTGGTTTGTGATTCGAGTCAGTTATCAGTTTCTTTTGAGTTGCTCCGTGTGCAGACGGCCTTAAACCTAAGACTGACTACTTTCGAGTACCCGGTTTTACAATCATTTTCGGGTTTTCGGTTCCAATAATTTCCCCCGTATATCCGGTTTTGCGATCCCTAATCTTAACGAAAGAGAACAGGAAACCTCTGAACAAAGTGAAAAGGAACCAACTGAAAGGGATGAACAAGAAAACGCTGTCTGTTAAGACTTTTTTTGATCGATTTACCTTTCTACGGGTGACCAAAGGGTATTATTTGAGTTTTTAATGCGACAAATCGTTCCATTAATGAAAGCGTGTTTTCAAAATCTTACTTGGTAACAGAATTTTAGATATAGTTCTCACAGAACAAAGAAATATTTCACCTAACAGCAAATCACTGTGGACGTTTATCAAAAATTTATTGCGGACGGTAACATTTTTTTCTATGAAAAATTACAATATAAAGCTTTGGAAAAAAATTGTATTAAAATGAAAGCATTAAAAATAATTTCAGAAAGTCTCTTCTGACGAAACTACCTCGGGTTATTAACGTAGGATTACTTATCGTTGCTTACCTTTTTTGTATGTATAAATGTATCTATATACATGTACGTATGCATATGTATACATATATGTATGTCAAAACTTTGACGCATCTTTGTACTTTTCTGTTTAACTTGTCCAAGCGATAGACTGGGTTTGGTGCGATGACAAAATTATAACTCGCGAGGACGGATGGACGGACAGCGTCTGAAATTTTCCTTTCCGCAGGACCGTTATGGAGGAACGTAGTCCTACGTTAAAAAAGTTCTCATAATTCACTAAGAAAGTTACAATGGCAACTAACTTCAAATTATCCATTATAACGCTTCTAGGTGCGATTGCCCGGTTAGGTAATTAATAAAAGGGAAGCTCGTTGACATTCTTCGATAAAAAATAAGTGAATGAACAGGATTTTTTTTAACTTCGCGTGCATCGGCTAAGCGGGGCAGATGTGAGGCGTACGGTTATCCGAAGACCGGGGATGTAAAATTTATGTTCTGTTGTATCCTTTATAATTTGAATCACTCAGCAGAGTTGTCAAATTTTATGAACTTATTACCCCATGGGACTAATTATACAACACACAACTCAGTATATATATTATGGAAAATGTATTCATATTTTTTTCTAATTTATATCGTTCTGTATCATAGCTATAGGGGTAATTCTGTTTTTTTTTCAATATGAAAGATGTTTTTAATCTTAAAATCGCAGAGGAAAATTAAGAAAAGGGATAACCGTCCTTAAGGCCATAAAGTTTTTTTTAGAATGAACTTTTGTTATCATTTACGAAGATTAGAAAGAAGTATATTTTTCTGCAACCAAATGACAATACCATGCAGTGAATTAGTTCGAGTACATTTCTCAAAATTTAGCAGGAATTATACATTTCGTTGATCAAGCTTTCAAAAATGAAAAATAGAAACGCTTTTCTTTCCGTTTAGCTTGCATATATATTGAAATTTGCCTTAAACGGTGAATATGTAATTCAGCACCTGCCTTTTGTACAGGAACTGAATATAATGCTAGCTATTGAACTATTACAAAACACTGTCTACATCAGGGGTGTCCAACCTTTTAGCTTCCTTGGACCACATTGACAGAAGACGAATTATTTTGGACCACACACAAAAATACACCTAACATTAGAAATAATTTGAGCAAATATATGTATAATATATCGTTAACATATTTATTTCAGTATAGGTTTTATTTATAATCATAAAGATAACTATAGGAGTCAGAAAATTAATGTGATCGTTGGGATTGAATATGAGAAACTAATGCATCAATATCTGGGTCAATTGAAGTGGTTGTGATTCTAAGGGAATTCTCAATATGTTCATCCGATATTTTGGTTCTAATTTGACACTTAGCGTGCTTCACTCTTGTGCATACTAATTTTAATATCAACACAAATATGGAATGTTAAATGTGTAAAAACTTCATATTTCATTTTTGTAATGAAATTAATCCACAGAAATTGCATTACGGAAGTTTGTATTGAATTAAAGATATTTCAAAGGCTATATTGTCGATTTGTTGAATGAACAAAGCGGGATTTGTAATGGCCGCATGCCATCATCACTGAGGCAAAAACTGCATCGCTCACAAAACCTCATCACCGTTTTGAAAATATTTTTTCAATATTCTGCACACATATCGCAAGGACTCTAATAGTGTTGCCTTCTTTATTACAGGAGAATCCAATGGTTAAACTATCTTCCCTATAAGATAATCTATATAGTATATAAAACAGTTCCGTAACTGACTGACTCACTGACATACAACGCACAGACCAAACCGCTGGACCTAAAGGGTTCAAATTTTGCTTGGCGACTCTTCTTATAGTGTAGGGGTACACTCAGAAAGATTTTTGAAAAATTCTTCTTAGATTTTTTAAAATTAAATTTTTAAGCTGTTTTTTAAACTTTTTTTAAGTTTGCATTTAAAATAATAAATTGAGGGTTATAAAATTTATATCACGAGAAAGATCATAAAATTTCCTTTAAAATGAGATCTTTTTCGAATCTTTACCTTCATTTTCTGGGTTTTGGTGAATTTTTAAAGATTAATTTTTAGAATTTAATTTATTAAATGCTGATCACGTGATTTCTTTTTCTGGTACAACAAATAAATTTATCGTCACGTGCATAACAACTAAATAGACAAAAAAAATATTTACTTCTCTTGCTAATACCGCAGACGATTGGACATTATCCAAAAAAATATTAAAATGCAATAAAAGATATTATGCTCCTCAAACTGTACTATATTAACTGTATTCTTTAGTATGTCCTATTACATTTAATTTGAATATTTCTTCTACATTATTTTGTCTATAAAAATATGCCTTACCATTTTTTTTATAAATATATTTTTTTGTTTTTTTTACATCAATTGTATACATTGATCGTCGTATTTATTATAAATAAATATATATATAGGCCTTAATTGCATACATTGACCGTTGTATTTAATTTGAATGTACTCTGTAGCGAAGTGCGCGTCTTCAGCTAGTCATATATAAACTCCTTCATTTCATTTCGAAGTTTCAACCTTTTTAATTCAAGCATTTTACATGAGCGATGCAGAGCGAAGAAAGGTTTAAAATCGTTCTAGTTCAAACACATCTTTTTAAAATTAGTAATGAAATAAATGAAACTGTTTTAGAGAAATAACACGAATACTAAACAATGAAACTTTAGGATGATAAATCTAATATTGGCTGCATTAGAGAAAAAAATATGCCAAAATTTTTTTTTCCAAAGAGTCTATTTTTAAGTTTGAATAAAATGATTTATTTTGCAAAATTTTAATTTTAATCTTTTTGAATAAAGTGTCCCTCTAATGATACTTTGCAGTATGCAAGGGATTGTTGATATATATTGTGAAGCTTTTCTAGCCAGCCTGCTCTGAAAACAGTCATATTTTGTTCAGAACCAATTATCAAAATTCCATAGAGGCAATGTTATGGAGGAAACCTAAATTCGGCGGCTACCCCTCAAAATGGCCATTTTTTCAGAACCATGACTGGCCGCCAAAGAGATGTTTCACTGTATATGTAAAGCATTTCATCATAACTTATACAAACACGTTTATTGCAGTACATTCTATTGTATTTGGTTTTTATTCAATATTTGTTTTTTATAAATACATTTTTCTTATTAAAAAATTTCTGGGTTTCTTTTTTTTTGTGGCGGGTGGACGGATTAATGGCATTCCAATTCATTTCAATGGGGAAAATTAATATGACATACGAGTATTTAGAATTAACCCCAGTAAATCAGTTATATAGCTGATATCTTAATATCATTTGTATAAGTGATGTTAGTTCTCATATATCCTCTAACCGTTCGCGTCCATTTTAGAGTTTTAAACTAGATTTACTATTAGTTGATAACTTGCAAGATGGCATCAATCTTTTTTTATCATACTTCATTGAACCGAAATTTATTATATCAGACTAAACTTTGAAATATGGAAATAAGATATTGTATATTAATTTTCAATATAATTTTTTTTTATAAAATATACATTTTGCTGAAAAACTGCTTTTCACAGTGTACTTTATTTTGGAGGGGAATATTTTTATACTTAAATTCGGTCGCAAACGATCCAAGGCATTCCGTTTAAATCAGTTACTCTTAAAATTTTAACATGTTTTTTAGTCCTTACAATCCTCTGATCTTTCGCTGGCATTTTTTCTCCAAAGTTATAAACCCGATTCTCTGATAGTATGAAAAATAACTCGATGCCCCTTTTGCAGTTTAACGAAGTTCAATAAATAACCTGATATTTAATATATCAGGTTCCAGCTGAGCCTCTAAACTTCTTCACCTTCTTCTGTGAAAAGTTTCCCCCCTGGAAGTATTTTATTTTTATTTATTTTTTTTTCTATTTCCCTTCTTTACAATTTCCGAGTTCATTTGAGTTTGGAGCAGAATATTGAGTTGAAGTTCGTTTGCGCCCTTCGTGTTGGTAAATAAAGTATTCGGATTTGCCAAGAACTTTAAAATTTGACCTCTGGATATGAGGCGAATTACAGAGCTGATTTTTTTTTTTAAACTCACTTGACGATTAATGCACAGGGTTGTACAGATAGTGGTTTCTTGAGGACGCATTACAATTCTTCATTTAGAGCAGGGTTTCCCAGTCTTTTTCATACATCGACCCCTTTTAAAAGAATGATTTTTTTCATCGACCCCCCCCTCCCCTCTACACGATTTTACGATTTTCTCTATAATATACAGCATACACCATAATTATAAGGCTAATTATTGCACATAAAACACTTAAAGATAACAATTTGACCAGGAATTTGAAAAAAAAAATTAGGAAAAGTGGTTCATTAGGTTTATTTTATTATTTTTGACGGTAATTTTGAATTAATACTATTTTTATTTTTAATTTCAAAAATATAAGTAAGATTTCAGAAACACAGATTGTAATTGCACAAACATCGCCAAGAGAAAAATGGAACTGATTCTGATTGGTTGCATAGGGAAGACCCATGTGCTGTTTAAGGTCCAGTGGATTACCCAGTTCTGCCTAGTGTTTGTACATAAATAAAAGCAGACGGCGGCATTCGAGGCATATACAAAAGTGTCATGAGATTCGATTTTAGCTGCGTGGATCACTCTGCCCTATGCAATTCTATTTTTATACATTTTAAAACGAATATTATTTAATAATTTCATTCTTAAAATATTAAATTAAATTTTAAAACATAAAAATTTATCATACACCCACAATAGACCCCTGAAATACTATAGACCAGGGGTGGGCATTAAGTCGATCGCGATCGACCGGTGGATCACCAAGACATTTTGGGGTGACCCCCTTTACTAAGACCTAAGACGCGCATACTAAAAGAAACATATTTATGGAACATCGACGCGATTTGCTTTAAACACGGTTTTAAAAGAGTAAGTTTTTTTACTTGAGTTATATAGTTAAGTATATATTCCGTATTTATTATTAATTTATAATGAATATTGCAGACCGTTTTTTTAGCTCACCACACCAACGTCACTGGGTGAATCGCAACACCTTGAAAAAATTAGAAGTAGCCCGTATCCTGGAAAAGTTTGCCTACCCCTGCTATAGACCCTTTTTAAACTCCCGTCGACCCCCAAGGGGTCCCCCTAGACCCCACTGGGAATCCCTGATTTAGAGTAATGATAGATTTGTCGTATTAATTATATGCTTCGTAATTTTACTGAAGCGAAAGAATCCATCGGAGTTTTCGAAATTTTTCAAGAATTTGTTGGACATTTCCATGAAAGAAATGAGGTAGATTAGAAAATGTCACCTTTTAGAATTTCTGTAATTAACGGACTCCACGTACAGTAAAGATATGCATATTTTACTTGAAAAAATTTCTATGCATATATATATATATGGATATATGTACAGGGTGTTGCCGAATTTGACCGACAAATTCAGAAGGGTGATAGTAGGCATCAAGACGAGCAATAATCACATAGGAATGTTTGACTGGAAACATAAACCTGACGCTGGAGGGTGCTGTTTACTTAATAGGACAGTACCCCTTACCAACCTCACTGGATGGCCAGAAATATCGCATCTATCTAGAGGAGGTAGAAAACTCAATCACAAAACAGAATCGCATAGGAATGTATGACCGGCAAAGCAAACCTTATCAGCTAGAGGATAAACAAAGATGCAGCAATTTTGGCTTTTCACCAGGTTTGCGTATCTGGTCATTCATTCCTATGTGGTTATTGCTTGTCTGGATGTCTACTATCAGCCATCTGAATTTGTCGGTCGAATTCGGCAACACCCTGTATATATACAAATATGTATGTATGCATGTATATATAAATAGTTTGTATATATATAAATATGTATGTGTATGTACAAATAGTATATCGAAGTTGCTTACTGGGAGTGATCGGAGAGTCACGCACAGCTGATATTACACTTCCGTTGCGGTTTTTAAATATATGAATAGAGGTACATATATCAATGTAGATCATAATCGTATTTATTAGCCAAATACAGATGGGAACAATAATATAATTTCATTTCATTTTAGGAAAAGAAAATTCCGGTTGCAAACATGCAATTTTCTTATTTCTGGACAGGGAAAAAGGCATGTAATATTTATAAAACCTATATAGCATCACAACTGTTAGCACAGGAAAGTGTTCGTTTCTGTATCAGTGAGAATCACAATAATTCCTTCAACTGACCGCATAAAATTTGTATATATCCCATAAATAACGTAACTTATTGAAGTCCATATATATATATATATATATATATATATATATATATATATATACTGCTCAAAACAATTAGGAGAGCACATGGTTTTAACGAAATTACGCAAATACTTACACCGATAAGTAACATAAAATAAATCATCCGTAATTTAAAGCCTAGCAGGAAACAGAAGAAGAAAACTTCATATGCAAATCAAAGTTCATGACGTCAAAAACCAGAAAAAGAACATAAGGGCTGAAATCGGGATGTTGCAGAAACGTCTGTTTCACTGCCTTAACTGTGAAATTCGATTGCTCAGTTATTCTTTTTGAGAAAAGGTGACTTGAAAATGTCTCAACAACGTGATTTACCGGAATCCATTCGTGGCGTATTATAGGCGGACTTGAATCC
This sequence comes from Dolomedes plantarius, assembly GCA_907164885.2. Taxonomy (NCBI): domain Eukaryota; kingdom Metazoa; phylum Arthropoda; class Arachnida; order Araneae; family Dolomedidae; genus Dolomedes; species Dolomedes plantarius. The sequence continues at coordinate 198,854,880 of OU015491.1, read as the reverse complement.
AGGCAAACTTAACGTAGTGTCGCGACCGCTGTTGGAGTCGCCAGAAGTGTCGTTGCAAGGCTGTGGAATCGATTCCAAGAAACAGGGAATGTTAGACGTCGACCAGGGCAAGGTCGGCCACGCGCCACTACAGCAACTGATGACCGGTATATACTGGTAACAGCTCGTCGAAACAGAACAGGCAATGCTAAGCTGCAAAGACAGTTGCACTTGGCAACAGGACGAAGGGTGTCCAGCCAAACAGTACGTAATAGACTTCATCAGGGAGGTCTCTATGCACGTAGGCCAATGGTCTGCATTCCGTTGACCTCACGCCATCGTGCGGCCCGAAGAAGATGGGCTGCTGAACATCGAGATTGGGAGCAACATGATTGGAACCAAGTGACGAGTCCCGATTCAGGCTGGTGAGTGACACCCGACGTGTTTTGGTATGGAGGGAAAGGGGCACTCGAAATAACCCCACATTCGTTCGTAAAAGGTCACAATACAGACAAGCTGGTTTTATGGTATAGGGTGGAATCAGCATAGGTGGACGGACGGACCTGCATATCATTCGGAATGGTACTTTGATGGCCCAAAGGTATGCAGACGAGATACTGAGACCTCATGTCATACCTTACGCTGAAGCCATTGGAGATTCCTTTGTTTTCCAGGATGATAATGCCAGACCGCATAGAGCTCGTCTTGTGGAGAACATGCTTGAAGCTGAAACAATACAGCGTATGGAATGGCCAGCGTGCTCTCGTGACCTGAATCCAATCGAGCATGTTTGGGACATGCTCGGACGACGCATTGCTGCGAGACCAAGGCCTCCTTTCACTCTCCGAGACTTGGAGATTGCACTTCTTGAGGAGTGGAACAGTATTCCCCAAAGTCTTATCGATAACATCATCGCATCCATGGAAAACAGGTGTGCAGCAGTCTTAGCTGTTCGAGGAGACCACACGCCATATTAACAATCTTGCATTATTTCTAAACAATACTTTTTTTATCGTTTACATGTAACCAAATTGTTGCCCTAAATCATCTTTTCGTGTTTTTCCCATATTTTCAAAGAATTAAAGCTTAATTACAAATTTTTTTTACGTCTTTTTTTCTGTATTGCGCATTGATACGCGTGTACTATCCATTTTATGCCAATACGCGGCTGTCTCGCACGGTTTTCTTAACTTCTTTGCTTGCTCCCCTAATTTTTTTTACCAGTGTATACATATAATATAATATAATATAATATAATAGTTATTATGAACAAATGGAAAAATTCAGTGCGTTTGCAGAATTTTACTGAAGTCAGGTAAATGATTCTTGCCTCGTGTTTATGATATCACATTTAAAGTTTTCATGTCAGCGAAATTTATAAACTCCAATATTGCTAGTTAAGAATCGCCACCGATGTTAATTATGATCTATAAAGGAAAAGCGTTTTTCTGTAAATGCTTATTATTTCATTCATGAGATTAAATTTAATGGTCTTCATTTGAGCAGAAAATGCAGGTTACTAAAACAAATTTTAGGCAGCGGGTTTGATTTCAGTGATATGTTTACTCTAGTATTTGCTGGGAATGTCTGGCTCACGGTTTTACCATCTAATTTCTGTTAAAGGTATGTAATAAATATTATACAAGAAAGATATTTTTGTTGAAGTGATATATGGAAGTTCTTGTTAAAATGAGCGTTTCCTTTTGTATTATCTTCATGCTTTGATATATAACTCATTATTACATTTAAATAAAAGAGGAACATTTTTAATGCATAGGATTCAAATATTCGTTTCCATTGCAAATTTTTAATATTGAATCAAACCTAAATTTTCTCTTTATGGTCTCGGTTAAACGAATTCGCCGAAATGTTTGTTCCTTTAAAAAAAATTTACAATAATTTAGTAAATATTACAAAAATGAATATTGCTGAGAAATTTTATTCAAATTTAATTAAAATTTAAAATGCTTTAACCCAGTTATCCAGAGAAATATTTGATTTTTTTTGTTATTGAAAACATATTCGAATTAAACAGTGGGAAAAATGTATTAAGAATTTGTATGATACTTTTTTTTTAGCGCGTTTGTATTTGCATTATTTGACATAGCAATCTATTCCACAAATGCAGGGTGCGGCAGAATGGACTCCCGTATTTCAAAGGGTAGTAAAAATGGAACGAAATCATTTACAGAAAAAAAAGCTTTTATTTTTTTTTCGAAAAGGTAAAATCACTCTGGTGGAGCTCGTTATTTGCTATGTGCTTCTCAAGTTGTCCAGTACTCTGTTTGTCATCTCTGGGGAAATGGCGGCAACTTCCTCAAGAATATCGGAGTCACGGACTCGTTGCACATTTTCAGGTGTTCTAATGTTCCGAGAACGACCACTTGGTCTCCTATGTAATGCAGACACATTTGCTCCCACGTGTGAAACCCCATCTCAAGAACGTTTTTCGATCAGTAATGGCACCAGTTGCTTAGCGTTCAAAAATGTCCTTAGTGTCGCGGTTACAGAATCGTTGTTTTTAAAGAACGTCCCGATAACGAAACCTCGATGTTCATCAGACCAACTCATGGTGTCTACTGACAACTAGAAAATCCACCTCCCGCGTCATTCTATTCCTACAACCCCCTTACAGGGGACCTTGAAAATCGTAGGATTCATTCTACCTGACCCTGTATATAAAACGAACCGGTATCAGCCGGTGACTCTGTAACTTACCTCAGCACTAGTGTATTACATTTGAATATAATAAAAAGAGATGCATCTTCAGGAAATGTATGTGGGCAATCTCTGTACTTCGCATGTGTGTCAGCAAAAAATTTGTACTCTCGATGATTTTTGCAAGTGAATACTTCCAGGCTCTTCATATTACAGATGAGAATTACTGTATTAGGTATAATGTATGCATCTCTTTTAATCTTCTATTGTATGAAAATTAGAGGTACAAATTATTTAACAAGACGAGTTTTCCATAACTTCGTAAAAAAATTCCAGTCAGTAGCAAAAAAGTGACTTTTTGACTTTTTTTTAAACAACGATTTCCAAAGAAGTAATTCGGAAAAAAATTTGTTTTGTTGAAGAATTTGACGTGTCTATATGTATAAAACAGTTCCGTAACTGACTGACAGATAACTCACAGTCCAAACCGCTGGACCTAAAGGGCTGAAATTTTGCATGGCGATTCTTCTTATAGTGACGGGATGCACTAAGAAAGATTTTTGAAAAATTCTTAGATTTTTTTAAAAATTGAATTTTTAAGCTGTTTTTGTAACATTCTTTAAAGTTTGCATTTAAAATAATAATTTGAGGGTTATAAAGTTTATATCACGAGAAAGATCATAAAAATCCTTTAAAATGAAATCTTTTTCGAATCTTTACCTCCATTTTCTGATTTTCAGTGAATTTTTAGAGATTAATTTTTAGAATTTAATTTATTAAATGCTGATCACGTGGTGTCTTTTCTTTTTATGATACCTTAAATTAATTTTGCGTCATGTGCATATCAACGAAATAAATTGACAATTTTTTTTTCTCTCTGATGCGGCAGACGATTGAACATTTTCCAAAAACATATTAAAATGCAGTAAAAGAAATGTTCCTCAAACTGTACTATATTAAATGTACTATATTCTTTAGTATGTTCTATTAGATTTAATTTAATATTTTCTTCTACATTATTTTGTCTATAAAAATATCCGTTACGATTTTTTTATAAATATATTTTTTTGGCATTAATTGCATACATTGACTGTTGTATTTTTTATAAATTTATTTATTTTTTTTCTGGCATTAACTGCATACATTGACCCTTTGTATTTAATTTGAATGTACTCCGTAGCGAAGCACCGGGTATTCAGCTAATTATGTATGAGAATACACACCTAATAAGGACGGCCAAAAGTAAATAGAGAAGAAACTCACTTATAGAAGAAATAGTGATCTACATCGGTGCTTATAGATGAAATAGTAAGCTAAGACTTTCATAAGAGGAAATAAATGAAATATTTTATGAGTTAGATTTTTAACAGCTACAGATGGTGTGCAGTTCGGAGAACTGTTGAAATGGCAGCTGTAAATAAAGCAGCCATAGTTTAGTTTAAACATACTATGTACATTTTCAACTAAATATTTTACTTTTCTATAAGTGTCTCTATCAAATGCCATTACATTATTGTCGGTACGTTGGCACATAATGGCAAGAAATGTGACTTAGAGAAACAATGTCCCTCTTCTCACCCTATACAAACCCCTACATTTAGCACTACACTCCTCTTATAATATATAATATATTAGCATCCCTAATAATATATATTAGCCCCTTATAATATATTAGCCCCACACTCCCCTTATTACTTTAGCCCCACACTCCCCTTATTACTTTAGCCCCACACTCCCCTTATTACTTTAGCCCCACACTCCCCTTATTACTTTAGCCCTACACTCCCCTTATTACTTTAGCCCTACACTCCCCTTATTACTTTAGCAACACACTCCCCTTATCACTTTAGCACCACACTCCCTTTATTACTTTAGCACCACACTCCCCTTATTACTTTAGCACTACACTCCTTATACCTCAGCACTATATTCCCCTTGTACTTTAGCACTACACTCCCGTTATTACTTTAGCATTACACTCCCCTTATACTTTAGCATTACACTCCCCTTATACTTTAGCATTACACTCCCCTTATACTTTAGCATTACACTCCCCTGTATACTTTAGCACTATACTTTAAAAATATATGTATACTCGTATATAATATACAACCCGTATAGGCTGGTTTCAAAACTCAGCGAAATAATGAAACGTGAACTTTCGAGAGACCTCTGAATAGCAGTGTACTTCATAAATCAATACGCAGAACTTTTAGTATAAGAAAGAATACTAATAATATAAGGTAATACAGATAAAATTTTAGTAGTCATAGACTCGTCCTATCGATTCCCATGCGCTAAATTTAAAGACGAATTCGAATAGCTAAACAAAATAATCGCGTGCCCCTAGCACTTTGTGTTCAACGAATAATTTTATATTCAATATATTTCGTTCCGACTGAATCAGTAAACTCTTTACATACTTTTTTCCCCTACCAACAAGGTTTCTTTTCGTCGCCGTTTCGAAAATTTCAAAGTTCATTTGATTCACGTTGAGATTATCGGGTTGGGGTTCGTTTGCCCCCACTTTTTTGTTGTGCGAAAACGTTTGAAATTTTTCCCGATGTTCGGAAATTTGACTTCTGAATATGTGTGTCTACCGAATCGGTTTATTTATTCTTTTTTCTTATTTTTTTTTTTAACGGATTGCGAGTTGGCGTTTTATGAATTATTTACTAGAGTATGTGTAAAAATTACTCTGATTTCGAAATATATGGTAATGTTTTGCATGTTATTAAGAATAAACTGTTCCGCAGTACTTTTATTTCCTCGTAAAAAGTGTTCTATGGAATATATGATTGTTATTTATGCTGCATTTTGATGTTTATAATTGCACTGATTTAAATAACAAGCACAGGAATATCATGATGTGAAAAATACAAGCAAAAATAAAACTGTTTAAAATTGGATGTTATTTCCATATTCCTAATTGCAGCTGAAAATGTATTGTTTTACTTTTATTTTAACACTTCAGATTTTCTTATATGTTAGAATAATTCGTAGGGACATTTTATAAGCAAAATTAAACCTCTATTCTGATAAATACACAGTACTTTAACGGGTCATTTTCAAAATGTACGTACAGTGACTCCCAAAATTAAAGGGAACACTTGTTTTTTATTTGAATTTCAGGCTATAAAGGATCAGATTTATGAACAAAGGTAGAGAAATGCGTTCCACAAAAGAAAAAACCTTTTGGTTTTAAATTTCTTAAAAATTAAGAACTTTTTTTTATTAAAATAAATAATTGAGACTCACATTTTTACCTTGCACAACGTACAACGCTAATTTTATTTACTTTCTTTTTTTATGATGACTATTTGACCATTAACACATTGTCTTATTTCTAGTAAAACGTTTTTTTTTCAAATTATAATGATTCGAGGTGTAAAGCATAGTTGTATGGTTGCAATGAATTACAACAGCGTCTTGCACAAACACAATTGCCGCATTTTACACACTTTTCTGCAACGTTCCTGAATAAGAGATTTTGAGTAAGCACATCTTTACTGAAAATATTTTGCTTTCCCTTCGTCAGCAGTAATCATCGTTTTTAATCACCTTTATAATCATCATTTTTAATCACTTTTTAATCATCGTTTTTAATCACCTTTACAATAATCGTTTTCATCACTTATACATTATATTTGTAATCTCTATACATCATCATCAACTCCGTTTTTATGTAAGTCTTCTCACTTTTGCATGTCCTTTGATCATTGAAAAGTATTGGAATCATATTTGTAATCTATGTTGTTTCGAGTCTGTGACTTTTATATATGTTCTTTCTTCGGCTCTAGTCATGGTGTTGGCGCTTTATGTCCTATTTTGGACCTTGCCCCATTAAAACCCAACCAACCAACCCTTCGTCAGTAATTTTAATTTATTTTTTAAGCCAACAAAAGCTTACTCTGAAAACTGCACATTTGTAAACTTTGTGAATATCTGCGTTCGATGTGTCCTTAAAAATATTAAATAATACAAATTGAAATGTTGTGTTATTATAGCAGTAACAATAATGAATTGAGCAGCCCACATGGTATAATGGTTAGCGTCCTAAACTTCCACGCAGTGGACATGGGTTCACATCCCGAATAAGGCTTGGGCGTTACCATGTTGTCCCCTCGTAGGGAGCAATGCTGGCTCACCTAAATGGTGCTCCCACAATAAAGAAGAGAGCATCAAGACTTCTCGGTGAATAACAAGAGGCGAATGTGTCACGACAAGTTTTCCCCTCATTAGAAAAGAAAATAATAATGTATTTATGCGAAAGTTGAAATGTTTTCTCAACAGTGTTTCAGCTCTGAAAGTTACGAAGAGTGTTAGTTAGCAATTATTTAAACATATGAATAAACTAGCTGAATACCCGTGCTTCGCTACGGAGTACATTCAATTAAATACAACGGTAAATGTATGCAATTAATGCCATAAAAATATATAAAAATCGTAACGGATATTTTTATAGACAAAATAATGTAGAAGAAAATATTCAAATTAAATCTAATAGAACGTACTAAAGAATATAGTGCAGTTAATATAGTACAGTTTGAGGAACATTTCTTTTAGTGTATTTTTTTTGGATAATGTCCAATCGTCTGCCGCATTAGAAAGAAAAACATTTTTTTTTGTCAATTTATTTCGTTGTTATGCGCGTGATGATAAATTAATTTAAAGTATCAGGAAAAGAAAATAAATCACGTAATCAGCATTTAATAAATTAAATTCCAAAAATTAATCTTTAAAAATTAACCAAATATCAGAAAATGGAGGTAAAGATTCGAAAAAGATTTCATTTTAAAGGTCTTTTTAGGATCTTTCTCGTGATATAAATTGTATAACTCTCCAATTATTATTTTAAATGCAAACTTTAAAGAATGTTTCAAGAACATTTTAATAATTTAATTTAAAAAAATCTAAGAAGAACTTTTCAAAAATATCTCTTAGTGCCCCCCTACACTATAAAAAGAATCACCATGCAAAATTTCAGCCCTTTAGGTCCAGCGGTTTGATCTGTGCGTTGTTTGTCAGTCAGTCACGGAACTGTTTTATATATATAGATAGAGTAGGGGTTAATTTATTTTGGTCAGAGTGCCAAGTATCCCATCGCTTCTAATCCCGGTTGGCATACAATAGCACATACGATGTTAGTATCATTGGACCCAGGCATTTTAAGCGCAACGTAGATTCCAGAAGAAAACGATAAATGTACGGTTTGCTTGGAGCAACTATTACGATGAACGCAGAACGATATTAACGCAGCGATCATCGCGGAGTACTGGTTATCACTGTTTTGTATTGTTTAGTTTTGCTTCGAGCGATCATCGCTAGAGCCTATAATGGTCCGCGATTATCGCCCTAGTAGCTCCAAGCAAAACGTACCTTTTAGAAAGGTTAATCCTGCCATTGTGAAGGGTGCATTAACATCCCAGATATATCCATCCTTTACACTATCATTGTTTATACTACGTGTCATTTATGAACGAACTACTATTTTGCGACTATCAATGATACTGGATCTACTTCTTTTGGCATCATTAACAAACATCGTCCCTCGATACTCTTTCACTGGCGCCTTGTTCGACAATCTAGGTTTCTCCTCCAAAGAGAAACCCTCGTCTAGCGATGAGTACCGTTTTCTTGTTTAAGTGGTCGGCAGCTATGTTCGAATTGTGAGGAATCATAGCATAATATTTCATGATTATAGAATTTGAGGTGAGTGGTTATAGCCCAACGTTTGTCGTAGAAGGGTCCACCATGGATTACTCTGGAGTAATATGAGCGAGAACCACGACTTGTAATACAGAGTGTCCGGACTAAATGTATCCAAAAGTTGTGACTTATTTTTACGAATCTACCTATTGGAATTTAAAAGAAAAAATTTAAATAGAAAGAATATCTCACCAAGTTTTAATATCAATCATACAATTCGATCATAGTATCATAGATTTCGATGTGTGCACCTTTTGTAGCACGACTGACGTCTAAATGGTAATCCAGTTCTCTCCAAGTGTTTTGTAGCATATCAGGAGTTATTAGACTTTTTTGCTTGGGGATTCATTAAATCCGTTGTGTATAAACAAATAATTGAAACTGTGGATGAGTTTAAGAAGCGTATCATTCAAGAAATTCGTGTAATAACTCCTGATATGCTACGAAACACTTAGAGAACTGGATTACCATTTAGACGTTTGTCGTGCTACAAAAGGTGCTCACATTGAAATGTATGATACTGTGATCGAAATCTATGACTGAAATTAAAACTTGGTGAGATGTCCTTTCTATTTAAATATTTTTTTCTAATTCTAATGGGTAGTTCCGTAAAAATAAGCCGTAACTTTTGGATATTTTTAGCCCGGACACCCTGTATTTTTGATGTCTTATGGTGTAATTCTGAATAAATATCTGATTGGATTACGACACATGAGATCTTACCCCATATGGAGTTACAGAGGTAGTAAGAAATCCAAATGACATTTTCCAGCATAATAATACCACATCTCACAAGGCACGCGTTTCTCAGAATTATCTATCATCTGTTTGCCCTCTCCTTAGCTTTTTAAAGTACCTGAATGCTAAGGAAAGCATAGGAAAAACCGGAATGAAAACTTTTTATTTACTTTATTTTTTAAATAGTTAATTTAAATATTATCTTAATTTAATTACTACCTGTTATTATTTTTAAATTTTTATTCCTCTTTTTCTATTTTTAACTCTTATTTTTAACTTTACATTTTATTTATAGAGCACTTGTACCTTGAAACAATTACCTTGCTACAGGAGATAAAGTAGCCAAGGAACTCCACTTCAAAAGACCGAATTACGTCTGAATCTTTGGCTGTGACCAAAACAATTTTAATGAGCTAAAGAAAAAAATCTGTCAAACGTTTTGTGTAATCTGCCACAAAATGATGTCCAAGAGCTGATTGACTCGATATTACAAAATATTGACATCCATAGCTGACAGACGTGGCTTCACTTTGAATAAATTCTTGTCTTGTGTTTCCAGTATACTTGACCTAACCACAACCAGTTTTTTAAAATAATTTTTAATAACGTTAGCATGGGTTCATCAGTTTTCTTCACATCGATGAACACTCGCTCCTCCAATGTTATTACCAGAAATATCTGCGTTAGAAGGCGTGGCCTAGGAAAGGCAAATCATCACATTTCTTCTATGGTTCCTCTGGTCAGTTTTCCTTTGATTCAGAGTAGCATATATTTTTATTACCGCCTACTTCATAGGGCAGTGGTGTGCAGTGTTGCCAACTTGGGGGGTTTTCCCCCTAAATTTGGGGGTAAGTTAGATGAAAAGGGGTGTTTTTAGGGGCATTTTGTGGGGGGAACGTTTTTTTAATATTGTGTACAATCGAGACAGGTTTTTTTTATTACATATGTCAAATGTAAATAAACCTCCATTTCACTATGTAAGTGGGTATTTTCTATTTATTTCAATTTATCTCTCAAACAGGATGCCTATTTGGAACCAGAATTTCTTTTAGGAAGGTCTAGGGTGATCTCAAGTTGGTGTTAGGGGTGGAACAGGGGGATTTCGAGATGGCGCTAGGGGGAGGCGCTTCGTAGATGTTGGCAACACTGGTGGTGTGCAAACTGTGGGGGGGGGGGGGGGGGCGCGGAGAGTCTGAAGTAAATATATATCGTATCGAATTATTTAACTGAAAAATATGCTTTAAATTTTCTCTTTTTTAATCACATATTGAAAAATAATTGTTTATTTTATTTAAACGAAGTGAGTTCTCGAAAAAATTTTACTTACCACTGCCACAGGGTATTTATTGTATTTAGGATTTACAAAATTTGCGCGTATCTATGTGCATGTCTTGATTCAATTTTTAGTAATATGAGTGAACGGTATCTTAATTATTGGCGTTAGCCGGCAACGACTAGATACCATGCGGCCGTTTTGCCGGGCAGGTTAGCGTCGAGCGATCAGTAATCAGCTCCCTAGTATGCCTCACGGCAGGTCTGTTTTCCATTGTGATTACCATTTATGCGGTATTTCGGTATTGTGTAATACTGCCGCACAATACCGCGTCATTTATGGGATGACCCCAATACTCAACGTTATGTTCGTAAAAGAGCGAGTAACCTCGAAACCGTCGCTCTTCAATACAGTTGAGCATTCATCTTAACCTTGAAAATCGTGTTTACGGCAACACGTGTTCGCACTTCGGAGAGGAAGGGGTTCTTCATAATTAGGAGGGTAGTTGCTGCAGGGTAAATCCACTCATAGCGGAGGGCTCTTAGCTCAACAGCTAGATCGACAAAATTCGGTGATAAATCATGACCTCTTAGCTAAATAAATATTTTGATCTAATAAGGTTATAAATTTTATCCTGGATATTTAAGGCTGCTATGTACTAACCCCATTGGATTCATTCACCTCAATGTTATCCTATGGAGAAAATTTGTCCAAGGATTGCCGACTTGGATTCAAAGATTTTTAAAAAAAATTGCACTCCTTCATAGAGAAAGAAATTTTGCATTTGTGTACATTTTTCATTTTTTTTTAAAAATGTAATTAATATTTTTAAATTTAAATTATTCGGGGAAAAATCTGGTATAGTGTGTTTTAAACGCTCATAAATTCCTTCGGTGAAATTTATAAAATGAATCCTGTAGCGCTTTGCAGAAAAGTTCAAGCTATCTGACAATTCCAATTTTATTTGATTATCAGCATTTATGTACCTGTAAATAGTTGACAAAAATATATTTTAAATAAAAAATTTGTGGGCATCGCATAACCCTCCTATAGAGAGAGAGCGCCATTACAATCCCTCAAAATGTCAATCCTAAGGGGGGGTGGTATTCTCGAACTGTCAACTGGACTCCTCCCACCACAAGAGTCTGCAAGAAGTGGAGTCCAACGTTGAATAAAGAAACCATAGCTGCCTGAGATGCATGTGTTCACACCGGAGAGTTAATATAAAATAACATTTTGCACCCCATCAAATATCGACTAGCTTTTTCGGATAATTTTTTTTATATTCTGATGTGGTTGGAGAAGATTGTCAGATTTAGACAACATTCCTCTGTAAACACATTGGTTTGATATTCTGTATAATGCAATTAATTACACCATCACGTAAGAGTCTGCAAGGAAAGGAAGAACTTACAAGAATTCGGTGAATAGTTGCCACCGTTTTATTTTTTTTTCATTGTGGATATTAGGAAGCTGCGTGTTCCTGTTCGCTAAAGGTATGGTTATAGTTGGATAAGCGAAAATGCAAATGACTATACACGTCATTCTGTTACGTCAGCAGGTGATTCTTTTCCAGAGAGGAAGGTAGGAATATATAAAGGAGGAAAATCAAGTAGAATGAGAGGTTTTCTGCCTTGTTGTCTCGCTGCCGCGTTATGTAGTAATTCTGCCTTTATGGTGTTGTATGATAGTAGGGCATGTAGCCTACTGTTATGATGCTGTTTAGTGATCTTTAATAAAAGCGTTTTAGTTTTAAAATCTCTTTTCTTGATTATTGCACTTCTAACAGCTGCTACACTCTGCTGTATGGGCGAGATCAATAACCTTTCATCGACCTTGTTCTATAGTTATAAGGGTTATGCAAATAAAAATTATAGAAGATGAGTTTTTGACCTATGAGATACCATATTATCGAATTCACGTTTAAAAAAAAATGTCTAGATTAAAAAAAAATAACTGGATTATTCAGGAAGGATTAATTCCTGTGTACCTCGTCCTTAGGTAACACTTTATAACCTGTATATTACTTTTATGCAAATTTAAATAATTTAAATCGTCTCTTTGGTTCTCTGGCAAATTTATTTCCTTTCTAGGAGGGATAAATTCGCTCTCAGAAGAAATTCGTTTCCATGGTCTCCCCTAGATGGCGCTAAACAGCTTACGGCAAAATATCCAACAGCCGTCAAATGGCGATCTCTCGCGCGGCCTTAGTTCGAACTGCGAACGCAGTCGGTGAGAGTTGTGCATTCGAAGTTGTGCTTTCGCATCAGTGACGAAATTTGGATTTTTGGGAAAAAACAAACAGTGTTTTTGTGAGATTTTTGAAACAAACAGACAAAAGAATATGGGTCCATTCTTTCTCCTTTGGATACTACAGGCCTTATGGACTAAAGGTAGGTTTTAGACGGAGGGAGAAAATGAATATTGAAATTATATTTAAAAAAAAATTCGCCGCAGATATTTTTTCACAGGGGAGAGTCGTGCATGTTTGTTTTTAGTTTTTTTAACGGTTTCTTAGGAGGATATTCAATTATTCTCAGTCATGCAGAGATAATAGGGGAAGTGAGAATTTGCAAATACTCGGCCAATAGTGTACTTGGCAAAATAAATTCGACGTATTTTTTTTAAATTAAGAATTTATCTCGGCGAATCAGGTGATATATAATTGCAGCTGTTACCATATTATGAATTTTTTTAAAATTTCGTTTACGATAAAACATTCGATGACTGTATATGAAAGGTAAAATCAGGGGTTAAAATGATTTAATATAATAATCTGAAAAAAATTATACCTGCTTGATAGTTGCACTCGTGCAGAATTTGGTCGAAAAAATGCGCTTGTATATATCATCAGAATTGTTTCGCTTTTGCATCCACAACGTCTTCGTTTAATAATCATTACAAAATACAAAAATATAACTGAATATAGGAAATCAAATAATTTGGCAAGATATATACGATGAATTAAGAAGCAATTATCGATTAAATTTCCAGTTTCGATTTCATATTTAATGTTTATCAATTCTTATCAAAATAACGGATATCGAAATCGCGATTTTACAGGAAAAATTATTTACATGCTTAATATATGTAGCAATGCAAGAATTAGATTTAAATTTTTTATTATTACGTTTCAGAAGTGTTTATCCAAAATACTCGTTTTGTTGCAGTGTTTATGCAACGAGAAAGCTATTGAAGTATATGTACTCGTTTTTTGAAAAGTATATCATCATTGAATCAACTTCTAATTATATTTGTTTATATATTTACACTCCTAAACGACATTAATGTAAAATTAGATTACAAAACAAAAATGAAACGCTTTTTTTTATTCAATTTGGTAAAAAAAATATATATTTTTTCTTTTCTCATTAACGTAGACAAAATATTTTAAAGTGAATAGATTTAATCAAGAAAGAATGGAATTTTTATTAGATTGTCTATCGAATACCGTTTTTAAACGTAAAAACTATTGAAAATATCACATATTTATCTCTTAGGGAATAAAAATTAAAATATTTGAGTTGAAAGCATAGGCTGTTCATTTGATGGATTTGTTTACCTTTCTCTTAATGCCAGAAATTTCCTGCATTAATAACATTAGACTTAAGAATTCTTAAATTATAAATTTCACATTTCGATTTAAATAAAGGAATTATTAATTATAAATAAGAAAATAATAAATTATTTTATTTCACCGAAATATATAATTCGTGAAATAATACTGAAAAATCAATATGTTTTTTTATTAACGTGTAATGTTGCTTCAGACTTGCAGTGGTCGATTGTTTAGAAATTCCATCATTATTATTACATAGATAGCATACAGACTTGTATTAGCATTTCTACTCATGCAAGAGTTTTTTTTTTTAACACAATAGAGGTTCTTCAAGCAATAGTTTCGTGAGATGATCTCATTTTCATGCAATTTCACTTGCACAGTTAATGCGCTAAGTTAAGTGCCAGTTACACTTTAGCATAAAAGGTATTAACCTTTTCGTGGGATTGAAATAAACAAAGATAATTTTACTATCGGTTTTTAACAAAATGCTTAGGGTTAAACAATGTTTAAATTTTTGGATTGTGATTTAAGTATTTATAATATGATGAAAAAAGTAATGAGTAAAAAGAAAAACTCATAATTTATTCTCTAAACTCCCTATTATGAGTGTTTCGTTTTGTTGATTTTTCGTGTTGTATAAAAAAAGTATACATACAGCCCGGAAGATTGTTAATAAATTTCGATAACAGAGGATTACAACATATTTCCAAACAAACAAACAAACAAAGAAAAAAGGCTGAAAATCCTGATTTTTACATAAATTAATCCCTGTTAAAAATAATATACGCAGTTCCTTTAAAATCTCTAAATAGTCTATTTTTTTCTGATGGCGTACTGGACCATTTGGGGATTATCAGTGTTTATTCCAGTATTACGTGCACCGGTGCATTGATTATCACGGATTATTTAAGAGGTCGGTGTATTTTCTTTTAAAAGTAATTAATAATGTTTTGACATAGATAAGAAAAGAAAACCTCTTCGTTGAATAACTTAATTGAAATTTTGCCTTATTATTATTGCCTTTGTTTCTCATACGTTTCACTGATTGAGAAAAAAACAATTAATACAAAGCAATGTATAATTCTAAATAACGTATTCCCCCCAAAACTATAAATTTTATAAATCGAGCGTAGTTCTTATATTATCTTTTTAAGGTATAAATCTCCGTCCTGTAAAGGTGTGTTGATTTATAATCTTTTATAAAATTGAGTAAACATTAAAATAAAATATTAATTTATTTTTACCAATAAAATAAAAGTTCTTAATACATTTTGATTGCAGGAAACTTTTGCGTTCCAATAAATTAACCCAATAGCAATATTTAATTATTTTATCTTTAAAAAAATCGATTACCTTGTTTAAGTCATTTTTTTAAATACTGAAATTATATTTTATAAATATTTAAGGGATTAATTACGGGAATTAAATGTGTAAGTATCAACGTTTTTATAAATCTGTGAGTAATTTGTAATTAGTAGCATTTACAAGAAGTATGATATAAGATAGTTTTTTTTATCCCCGCACTTTTATCTTTGATTTTATGTACGAGGTAAGTTGCGTATTTCTCGTTAAATTATTTATATATTTTAAGTTAAACCATGGCAACAATATTTTAAATATTATACGTAATGATTAGCCAGCACTGTTTCAAAGGCATTTTTTGTGCAGAAATATAATTGTGTTTGAATCGCAAAGCGTATATTGTATAATTATTGCTATATTAAAAATATATTGCTCGTATTACTTATTTTTTTTTAAATACCTTATTCGTGATAATTTTAATGTGCATTTAATCCAGAGGAATTTTAATATAATTATGCTGGAATATCCAAGCGTATATTGTTTTAGAAAACTACAAGAATGCTCTTACTTGAAAATTTTAGTAGTATTGCGCTGAATTATATATAGTATTAACTATTGTGCTGTTTCTGTTTCGCATTATTTCGACATCATAAATTTCGGTAATCAGTGAACTTAATAATTGATGTTTGAAATGTTTACATGGAATTATTTAGGCTGTTATAAACTGTTTTTTTTTATTTTCATCTTCGTGATAATTTCAAAGAAATTTACAGAAAATTTAATATAATTACGCTGTGAATCGCTAAACGCATCTTGATTTAGAAACTAACTACAAGGATACTTTTAAATGAAAAATTTCATTCGTTTTGCGCTGAAATACGAAGTATTAGCTTTAGTACCCTTTCTATTCCGGATCGTTTTGGCATCAAATTTCGGTTAATTTCCTTATTTGTGATAATTTTAAAGAAATTTGCGTAAATTTAATATAATTACGCTTCGATCGCTAAACGCGTCTTGATTTAGAAAAAAAAATACAAGAATACTTTTAACTGAAAAATTTCATTTGTATTGCGCTGAAATATGAAGTATTAACTTTAGTACCCTTTCTATTCCGGGTCGTTTTGACATCATAAATATCCATAATTAGTGGACTGAGTAGTTATCCCTTATAATTATTTTCATCCTTTATTTTAAACCAAAAACCCAAAGACAGTAATGAAGAGTGATAAAATATCCCCCTTTATTCTGATGAAACATTGTAATTTAACATATACTTTATTTCGCCAATAAATTTTGTATCGCAAGAAAAAGGGACCAGAATCCACTTTCTTTTCTCGCCCATAAACCGTTTCACCCATAAATAAGAATTAGTGTAATATATATATGTGAATATAATCTTTCTTAAATCCACTTAAGCAGTTAAAAGGTGTCAGATTTCTAACACCCATCTTAAGTTGTGTTGCAGAGAAACGTTACATAAATTGCTGAGATATATTGCTCGCTCCCTTTCCCCCCCCCTTCCCTCCAACTTAATATTTTCTCAGGGAAATGAATAAGCCTGTAAAATAAAGATTATTATCAGCAAAAATATCTGATCTATCGAAAGCTGAGATCTGATGTGGATTTCGATGAAACGCTTTTGATTAAATCTCTCGTTTCGATTGTAAATTTGTAGTCAGTTAAAAATAATTGTGAAAAATATACGTTTATTTAAATTAAAATATTTCAAGGGATTTGTTGAACACCGGGTTTTAATGTGTCTAGTTATATTTAGGTATTGTATTGCAAGTAGGAGCTTATTGTCGTTATATTTTGATTCATAAATTGTAAATGATAGCGCTGATAAGATGTATAGTTTGAAAAGTTGTGGTAGTTTTTATTGGGATACATATCGGTGAAATTATTTTAATAAAATATACATGCATATTTTAATTGTTATCTCCATATTATGTGCACTTTAAGTTTATTCAAATCGCACTGCATTGCGTTAATTCCCTACGAAGTTTAAAAATCGAAAGTAAAACGTATATTTTCCGAAGAAATCCCCCAAAATAAATTGTGTATATCGATGACTTAATCAAATATTATATCGAGATGGTCCTTACCTAAAAATACTATATCATAGAAAATCTGAAAAGGATTTAAAAAAAATCCTTTTTTCAAAAATCGCTTAATTTTATAGTATTTTATTTAAATAAATCTTTTTAAAGATTAATTTATTGAAAATGTGTTTATGAGGATAAACTATAGGCAGGAATAACCTTTAGGTCTATTAAATAAAGAGCTGAATATCCAGGCCTTCGGGGTTTTTTTTTTCTTGAAGAAATTTTATATACAAAACGAGAAATTTTTTTACGCTCGGAGCAGTGAATAATCTCGAAAAAAAATTTTTCTTTACTTCGAAGAATTTTTTTTTTTGTCACATATGAACCCGGTGTAGAACATGGAATGTGTATGTAAAAAGAGTGTTTATTTCTGATTTCATTCTTTCTACTTTCTTCTTCTAAACTTGTTATCCGAGAAATACTTTAGAAATACCAGAAATTTTTCTGTATCGCCTTAAATTTATATTTCAGAGTTACTGTTTCATGATATTTCTCCACCAACGAGATTGTATTGCGCATTGTCTGTTACATCTGATTAAAAAAACAGCGTCATTGAATTCTTAAATAATAACACGTATCATTACTGATAAAGTTCTGAATGCTTAGACGGTTGATAGGAGAAGCACGTTTTTAGCTATAGGAGTTAATTAGCATTCCTGATTGTAAACAAGATAAAGAGTGCTTCCTCTTTTCTTCCTTAAGTGACGAAACATATAAAAAAAAGTATTAAAAAAAAGGCTTTTGACATGGCACATCAGTGTTTTGTTCACCCGAATACCCCCTAGGATAACAATAAGTATGGAAAAAATGCACGTAAGTTGTTTATTGTAAAATATCCTGAAAGCGTACAGTATTTAAATACAAAATCAAACGGCTCTATTTCATAATATTTAATCTCATAAATTTTAGCGTATTTTCTTTAAATCTCCATCTGTGTTTTACATATTTTCCATCTGTTATTTATACCAGTGGTCCCCAACCCCCGGGCCGCGGACCGGTACCTGTGCGTGGATCAAATGGTACCGGGCCGCCCAAGGAACATTAAATTATTTCCATTTTATTTACTGTGGTGTATTTCTCTCGAGTTAGTGCGACTTTGTCAGGTTTGTGCTAATTTATACCTTTGTAACAGAAGAAATCTTGTTACCATTTTAAATTAGTTTGTTTATTAAACATTTCAAATTATGAATTAAAATTGCAGTCATAGCCCCCCTCAGAGGGCCGCGGTAAAATTATCAAACGTTGACTGGTCCGTGGCGATTAAAAGGTTCGGGAGCACTGATTTATAAGGATTAAAAACTTTGATCATTTGGTGAAAATCTTTTCACATTGGGTTTCATTTAAAAGGCATTGATGCATACATATTATTTGAGAACTGTCTGGACGTGTGACCACCTCGATTTAACACTTAATATACCGTAAAATTTTGACTATAAAACGCACACGTATATAATACACATGCTTGATTTTGAGCGAAATTTTCGGAAAAAATTAAAATTCGACTATAATACGCATCCATAACTTTTCAATATTTTATTTTAAAATTGCACAAATACTTATTGACATAAATAAAATTTGTAATAAAAATAAACGAAAACGCCAAATTCGGTAGAAAAAAAAACTTAAATTTTTTATTCAAAACAAACAATACTGTGAAATTATCAGTCTTAATCACTTTCACTAGAATACAGCTCATCTATTGTTTGTCGTTTATTCAATGTTTAAAACTATGTTTTCTTGTACACGAGTATAATACGCACCCTCATTTTTGAGGACTAAAATGTGAAAAAAATACGTATTATACTCAAGATTTTACGGTACGCTAAGATAATAAATATAAGCAAAGATTTCCTGTCAAATCTCTGTAGAATTTCACGTTTTTGGATTCTTGTTGTTTAATGTAAAATCTCTTGAAAATCGGACAATATTTAAATTGAGTTGCAAAAATGCTGTATTTCATTTAAGCTTGTTCCTCATACACTTTTTTGCGTATTTTTAAAAAATATCTGTATTTTACGAATTTTGTTTGTCATTTATAAGGTTCAAGGAATTTTGATCATTTTCTGGAAAAGCTTTTCACACGCGTTGACACATAAAAGCAATGATGTATATCCTTTTTAATACTGTCTGGGTTTATCGCCATCTTCATATATAACAAGTTTCGGTGGCTAGAATTTATGCTTGGGACTTCCGTCTCATAGAATTATCTTAGTTAACGCATCTTTTGCGTCTCACTTAAATATGATTTCCTTCAGACCTTGAAGAATTACTTGAAAGGCGTTTAAACATCTTGTACTGGAAGTCGTTATTGTGATGCGTTATGTCAGCTCCGTTTATTATCATTGCAACTATATGGTCGTATGAAATATAGTTAGAATACGTGAAAGGTCTCTTTCTATTCGAGCCTCTTTCTATTCGAAAACGTGCCCGTGAGTATAGAACAAAATACGTTTTCCTTGCAAAATCGCCTATCAGACCAACTGGTAAAGTTTTGACCTGCCTTCTTGGCAACTTTTTTACGCTCTCGATAAAAGAACTAAAAGGAAAAGTAATTTTTTATCATTCGAAATTAATGTGCAGATTTTGAAATTTTTATCTTTGATCTACTTAGATACTGTAAGACGGGGGTGGGGGGGTTTACTTTGTGACTGCTGTGGTAACTTTGTGACACATAGTAATTTTTCCGTATTTCGGATCTTGCGCCACGCCCGTGATACCGGGTAGGCGAAGAACAGCGCCAATAGCTTGTCCGACATACAGAGACACCTAGTGGCCATCGTCCGAGGTTTCTGCGCGCCATTTCTCTTCGCTGGGCAGTGTATTGTTCAAACCTGTTGTCAAGCTATTGACTCAAACTTCGGAAACTTCGGTCGTAACACCTTATGCAACCAACTACCACATGTAATTATTTTTTATTGTCAATATCTTGGTTAGATTGTGGAGCAATATAACTTTTGCGTAGTGATATTTCCGAGAGATATGGGAGCATAACCTAAATATCGAAAGGTGACGGGGTTGCGCTTTGTGACACATTGACACTATCACAAAATAACACAAATTCGACCCACCTCCTCACAGATGTCACAAAGTAGACATCTGTGACCGCCGAGTAAAACTCGGCGGGACAGCTTTGTGACGCATTTTAACTTTAATTTCTCAATGATAGTTAAAGATCCGTGTTGGCGCAATACATTGCTACGTAAGAAACTGATGTACCAACGTTTTGCAATTGTTCGTTTTGGGCTGCTTTTAAAACTGATTGGCTGGCACAGGAAAAAAATAACTTAAAATCCGTCACAAAGTAACCCCCGCTCCCCCATCTTACGGAATTTTAATATTTTCAGAGTTCTTTTATTAGGTCTCTTGTGACGTTTATTTTGGCTTTTTTTTAACGTTCATATAAGAATAAATATTTTTTTAAGATCTATTTAACAATTTATAGCAACAAGATGCTTGGTTAATTTGTTCTATGACAATGCCTTGACATTTTTGTCTGAGTTGAACTTCCATAATACATTCTCTGTTGGATTTACGTGAATGCACACTGCGTACGTTATATTATCGCAGAGTGAATTTGATTTATAACATGTACATGCGCTGCACTATGAGCTTAACTACACGTTTACGTGTTGTACTATATTGCCTTTGAAATGATTATCCATTAGGATTACAGAATACGTGCCGCAATTATCATATTCGTTGTGTTCACTGTATAAATGCGTCGTATTATTAACGATTATTCTCAGGCTTTAGAGAAAAAAAAATATTTGCAACATAAATAAAAATAATCGAACTGTATGAAATTTTCTCATGTTTACCGTTGTGCTCACGGTAAAGTGTTTCTAAGAAATGTAATTATTATATTAATTTCAAACACCTCCAAATTAATTTGTAGCGTCCTTTAATTGTGGTGAATTCCTTCCTCGGTATCATTTTAGCATAACCAGCCAAAGCACTTTTAAAGAGTGAAGCAGCTCTTGTAATTGAAATGAAATAGCATTAAGGCAACTGAGATTTAAGCAATTAATGCTAGACAATATTTTGAATACGACACTTACTCTTTCTCGACTTAAACAACGCTTTCTCGACTTGACGCAATAAGTGTGCATCAATTTTAGCTGAAGCACTGGTATCCTTTATTCCTCGGATTCCCAACTTTTTTGATTTTACGTTTGCGGAATCCTTGTGAATGAGATTAGAAACTCGCGACCCCCTTTTTAGAATTTTAATTACTTTTTTCAATTTTTTAAAATATTAAATCTAAGTGAAATTTATATTTAGCAACATCTGTATATTTAAGTTTCTAAGCCGATACTTTGGGCAGTCCGTGAGAGAAAACTACTGCATCAATTTACTTCATTTTGGTCTTGAACGAAAGATTTTAATCTAGAGATGTGTCCATAGGCGTAGCCCAACTTAACTTGAAATAAATTAAAACGTTAATAGAACTCCAGTTAAAATCGGAAATTTGTAGAAAACTTGGTTTTTTTCCCGCCTTTTCAAACTGTGAAATTGAAGATTCCGATTATGTCTTTAGCCTTCACATAGTTTTTAACACTGATATAATCCGTAACAAAAATTCGATGCTATATTTTTTCTCATTTTATTTATATTATATTTATTTTTTTCATTGTATAACTTTTGAATACTACTCAAACATCAATTGTACTGTTATTCAATTTTTAAAAAAAACATAATATTTCGCATTTTAAGGACCGTCCGACAGTCAATGCGCTGAGGGGGGACCCTCACTGAATTCAGTTCGTGTCCCCCCCAAAAATTAGAAGCACACTACGCCTATGAATGTGTCAAATTTGATTTTTTGTAACCGGAATTTCTATTAATTAGCGGTAATTTACAGTTGAAAAATTTCTTTCTGCACATGCTCAGTGACATGTTTAAATCTGGCTTTAGATACTCACTAAGCACGAGGCCGCATAAACACGTCATTTGTTTATTCCGAGGAATCTCTCTAGCTCTCTCTCTCCCTACCTTTTTTATTTATTGTTATGTATGTGAGATATAGAATTAAACCTGAAGGCACAAGTGCTTATTTCGGGCTGTTGAGTAATCCTATTTCATTTTATTGGGTTCCAATAGCAATTTTTTAAAGCGTATTTCTCTATTCTTAATATTATGATTTTCAACATTTGGCAATGATGTGTTGAGTATGATTTGTATATTAGTGCATTTATTTAGTGCATTTATTTATTCTCCAGCCAAAATTATAACTTTGGACGCTGGACATCTGAAATTTTGCTTTCCGGAGGACCGTTATGGGGGAACCTAATGCTACGTTAAAACACTCAAAACATATGGAAACGTTGGCCATCGATTTAAGCAAG
This sequence comes from Dolomedes plantarius, assembly GCA_907164885.2. Taxonomy (NCBI): domain Eukaryota; kingdom Metazoa; phylum Arthropoda; class Arachnida; order Araneae; family Dolomedidae; genus Dolomedes; species Dolomedes plantarius. The sequence goes on along the minus strand of OU015491.1, from coordinate 198,832,209 downwards.
AAACTGTTGTTTTACGATAAATATTTCTTGTTTGCCAAACACTGTGCCAAAATAATGTTAGCATTTAAAATAATTGCTTTATGCTAGTTTATTTTTTCAAATGTTTCACTAATAAGAATCGATCATTTTTCTCCTTTTCAAAATGTTTAATATCTTAATGAATGATCATGCAATATCTGTGCGAATAATTATTCGAGTACATTTTAAAAATACACTTTCTTTAGGAAAATTGTAATTTTTCAGTGCATTGAAAATTTTTTTTTCAATTATTTATTGTTTTGCACGCAAATGAACACTTTTCCCTGAGTCTTAATAATCTTTAATGATTTATTTGTTTAATGTTTGCGCACTGGAGTATGTTTGTTCTTCTACAATCAAATCAAATATAGCGTGTGGAAAAATTCAACTACTATGTGTATAAAATAAACATAAAATTGCTTCAGCGAACGGCTGGCTGATGGGGTTAGGCATAAAATCAATATCTTGGTTCCCTAATGTCAGTATGTAGTCATTATTTTCCATTCTGTTTGGCTTTACCGATTCATTTTTTCAATAATGATGTACTCAGACATGCTTAAAAATCACAATTTTGTTAAATTAGTATTTTATACTGGTTTCTTTAATAGATTCTTTTTTGCTCGTTTTTAAAAAGGTCCATTATTTTCAGTTTTTTTTTATTTCTGTTCAGGCTTACATCCTATTATTATTATTATTGAAAATGGTCATTTATTAAATCCATATTCGGAAACTTTCTATTTCTAGAGGGCACAACGTTTTTTTCCGTGCTTTGTTTTCAGTGAAAATTTTAACATTTCATTGTTAAGTGTTCAATACCTAAATTGAAGTTTACTTCCTAAGAGGGGAAAATTTGTAACTGGAATTTTATTAACAATGAAACTCCATTATCTTCCTTTTCATATTGCGAGCTATTCGTTATAATTTCCTAAATAATCCATTTGACTGCCAGCTGTCTTCAATAGAAGTTCTTTTCAATAGCAGTATGTTCATTAACAACACTCGTTTTCTACGTAAGATGTTATTTTTTATGATATTACATGCAGAGTAAAAAAAAAAAAAAGTTGGTTTGGTGAACTCATGGGTTTGCCGGGTTGAAATCCACCGCATAGGGGAATTATCGTTCGGGGAGATGTACAACTCACATTGGAAAATGGGTCCTATAACCCTCGGGTAAAATTAAACGGGTACATTTACCTGCCTTTGCGTGTTTAGAAACTCATTGAATGTGTTTATTAAGCGAGTTGTCTGTTGAGCCTATATATATATAGATAGATAGAGAGATATATATAGTTAGACTAGCTGAATACCCGTGCTTCGCTACGGAGTACATTCAAATTAAATACAACGGTCAATGTATGCAATTAATGCCAGGAAAAATATATTTATAAAAAAAGCCTAACGGATATTTATATAGACAAAATAATGTAAAAGAAAATATTAAAATTAAATCTAATAGAACATACTAAAGAATATAGTACAGTGAATATAGTACAGTTTGGGGAACATTTCTTTTACTGTATTTTAATATTTTTTTCGATAATGTCCAATCGTTTGCACGCATTAAAAAAATTTTGTAAAGAGAATTTACAAAAAATTGTAAAGAGAATTAGAAAATTTGTAAAGAGAATTAGAAAAAATTTTGGAAGAAAAAAAATTTTGTAAATTTATTTCGTTGTTATGCACGTGACACAAAATAAGTTTCAAGTATCACAAAAAAAGAAACCACGTGATCAGCATTTAATAAATTCTAAAAATGAATCTTTAAATATTCACCAAAAATCAGAAAATGGAGGTAAAGATTCAAAAAAGATTTCATTTTAAAGGGATTTTTATGATCTTTCTTGTGATATAAATTTTATAACCCCCAAATTATTATTTTAAATGCAAACTTAAAAAAAGTTACAAAAAAACAGCTTAAAATTTAATTTAAAAAAATCTAAGAAGAATTTTTCAAAAATTTTTCTTAGTGTACTCATACACTATAAGAAGAATCGCCATGCAAAATTTCGGCCATTTAGGTCCAGCGGTTTGATCTGTGCGTTATCTGTCAGTCAGTCAGTTACGGAACTGTTTTATACAGATAGATAGGTATGCCTGCAATATTCCAATCTGAAACCTCTAAAATATAGCAATGAAAATATAAATAACTAAATAAAAAATATCCAGATCTGTTTTATTTACAGAACATAACCGACGCGACGTTACAGAACTGAACTGTTTGAGGTAATGTTTGAGTTCCGCTGATGATTCGTGCTTTCGAAGTTGGCTATAAACTATTATAGATCCTTGCCCTATCGAGCCCCAAGAGATCAACATAGGGTTAAAACAAACCCAGCCAATCAACTTAGCTGCACTTTCTCGTAATTGTCTTGTTCTAACTAGAAAAACAACTAGTAAAAATTGCTATCAAAAGCATAATGAAAAGTACAAAATAGTCTATCGCGCATGAAAAGCATAATAATTACAAGATAAAAAGAACTTTTTATATACCACGTTTTTAAATTTTCTGTTGAATCATATAAACTTGACAATTCTCTCTTAATTGCACAAACATTCACTTAATTATTCTTTTTCACTTTTTTTTATTTAATTTTAATCGCTTTTTAGTCGTTTCCACTATTAACAGACTTTATAAACTGCTAACTTTTATACATATTTTTTAATTTTTTTCGCACAATATTTTTGTAACTAAACTAAATTCACATGTATTCTGTTTTCAAAATCGTCAAACGCCGGTACGCAAAAGTGCAAGCATTGAATTCGATCGAAGCGACACCTTGCGGATTTTTTCGGCTAAAAATATTAAAAGAATGCATTGTCATCGTGTTCTGAGCCATTCAAATGTCTAGCTAGTCGGGAAGTTAGTTAAAAATTGATTGCAAGATTTGCACTGGACAAACAAACACACACTCACACACACAAATAAACAAACAAACAAGAAAGCGAGTTAATAAAAACATGGTAAAAAGTATTTTCCTTAGTTGAAATTACCTGCATACTTTCCATAATAGCAGCATTAAAAACCTCCCGCTTGTTAAAATCATAAACTATCTAGTCTTGGCGAAAAGATAAATAAACTTTCCCCATTTAAGAATGATAAAAAAAATCGCATAGAGTGAAAAGGTGAGGAGTCATCGCTCCAAACGGAGGTTGTTTCGTAGTAATCCTCCTCTAATTGGAAGAGTTCTCTATTCCTCCGTGACATTGCAGTGCGAACTCTTTAACCTAGACATTCCCACTGCTACCTGTCCAAACTTTATATCTTCCTCCTCTTTTTATAACTATGCTGATCATTAATTTATCAGTTTCGCAGTCAGCATTTAGATCTCATGTACCCTTTCCCGTTTCCCTCTCCAAAACATTTCTTTTTTGATGTCTGCGGTTTCTTCCTCTGTTTCGTTGACTTTTGGATACAAATGCATACAATAAACATTTTCAAAAACTATTACCCTAATAACAATAAGCATATAACTGAATTGAATTTATAACTGAACGCGATAAATAAGGACGGGTGCATATAATCGAGACAGTGGGATGTCCCTCACAAGTGGCGCGCGCTGGTATTGCGCCATTATTGCACCTGATTTTGTCGATAGAGTCTGTTCGTTGTAGCTTTCATTGTCTGAAGCACGCCCGACTGTATTGCATCATTTCATCTGGACTTCCTTTTCCTCAGAAGTGCTATTCTTAAAGATCTATTCAATAGAAATGTTCATTCCAAACATCTGTTTTCTACGTAAGATATTATTTTTTTCTACGATATTGCAGATATCCTGTAAGTGAGCACGTCTGTCAGTAACTAAATATTTCAGATTTTATATTGAAATTATTAAACTTTCTGGCGACTTCTTTATAACAATTCTATTATCTGCGTTTCATCCTTCTTGACTAGGGTTTTACGGTTTTCAAACCCGGTTTTAAAAAACCAGTTTTTAAAATAAATTTGTCACATTTGAAAACCGGTTTTTAAATTAAGAAAACCGGTTTAAAAGAATTCAAATTATTATGTAAAAATTATTATGTAATTTTTAACTTATTTGATTTCTTGAAGACCCTGAAGAAAAACTTACAAATCCAAAGACACTGAAAGCTGAATTTTCATTATTTGAGGCAACGAATAAAAGAACCAAAAACTTAGATTTGTTGTTTGATACCCTGAAAACTATAAATCCAAGCTCAGTAGCTAGTGAACGAGTATTTTCAATTTCAGGCAATATTGTGTCCAAAATGAGAACAAGACTTAGCCACCGTTCAGTGGATATTTTACATTTTTTTTAAATCCTATTTTCTTAGGAGAAATTAAAATTAGTGAAATAAATATAAATATTATTTGAAATTTGAAATTTTTGTTTGAGTTTTCGTTATTTTGTAATGTGTAATCCTTAATTTTTTTTTTATATTTTGACTTTGATATTTATTTCGTTTTTTGTTATTTTATATAAATTAAATAAAATATTTTTCCCTATTCTATTTTTTTTTTTTTTGACAAAAATTCGAAAACCGGCTAAAACCGTTTTTTTTGGAAATCTGGAATTCGAAAACCGATTTTTAAAAAGTAGGTTTTTGTATAAACCCTTTTCTTGACTATGTTCATCCCACCCCTTGATTTTATTAGACTGCGCACGACCCTAGTACATAAGATACTAAGTACAGTGCTTATGTCCTCCACCACCATTGTAAGGGCCTTAGTGGTAGCGCGTTGGGAATGGAAGATCTTGGTTCGAAACCGGACGAACGCTATTAAAATTCTCTTCGTGTCTAGGCTAGACATGGACACGTTAAATCCGTAGACAGGAAAGTCCTATGAGGTCAGAGAAGGTGTGATCGTCCCAGATGTCGCTCCTGGGGGTTGCTTGGTCAAAATTGTGGTGGCACCTGGCCAAATCGGTCTCAAACACATCTGGTGTCGTTGTAAACCGGAGTCGATCCCCTCAGTTACCAACCATATATGAACCTGATCTGGCCATGGGGCTAAGTAAATGCAACTGCTTTTGTAACAGCAAGGAAACCCTTACCTGGTCATTGCCTTTTCTCACTACTTACAGCTCCGCATGTACAAATGGTAACTGATGAAGAGACAGTGGGGCAAATGTGTTATAGCACTGACTCCTTCAAAATTCATTTTGAGCTAATTCTTCTTAAACTGAAGATTTTATTGAATTGCTTTTCTATACTTCACAATTTTAAAAAGTTTTTCAAAAGCAAATTTTATATATATATATATATATATATATATATATATATTAAATTATACATCAATTATATATTTTCTTACGTTACTATAACGAGCAATGAGTTTCGTAAAAAGAAACATAATTACGTATTAACCATGATTTGGTGTATAAAAATGACGATGAATATAAGTAATTGTTTTGAATGCTATACGCAGAATAATTTTGTTCTAATTCTTCTTGCTATGAAATAATCCCTTTATTTTGTGTATATATATATATATATATATACAGTGGAATCTTGATCCATCGTTTTCGGATCCATCGTTTTTCCGTATGTGTCGTTCATTTTATCCAGTCCCAACGATCATATTGCTTTGTTATGTTTCCGCATCTATCGTTTTCCCGCATTTATCGTTCATTTCAATCGGTCCCTTGAAAAACGATAGATCGAGATTCCACTGTGTGTCTGTGTGTATATATATACACACACACACACAGTCGTACCCCGTTATAACAAACTTTAAGGAACCAAAGGTTTTGTTCGCTTTATCCGGTGGTTCGCTATATCCGAACGCTTAAGAATTCTAGAGTTCGTAAAATGTATAACCTATTAGTTGCAATCTCTATTCAATAATGTTTTAAAAATGATAAAATATATTTAAAATGATCATTAATGAATTAAATCGACTAAAATTGATTACATTAATCTGATATAATACTAATTAAATCACGTACAATAGGAAAACGGCGGGACAAAAATTTTCGTTTGTTATATCCGTGAGTTCGTTATAACGGGGTACGACTATATATATATATATATATATATATATACCAATCACTAAACAAAGCTACAAGCCGACCCAAATACTGGATCTCAAAATGAATAATTTTGATTTTAGAAACTACTCTTGTATGTCTTAAAAAATCTACGAATATTGCCACTGTAAAACTACGTACAAACTCTGATTATAATTCTTATTTTGTTATTCAACTGCGAGCGCAACGTAATAAATTTTGTTCAAAACACAATTCCTTTGGTTCGGACTTAACACAATCCTTTTAAAAACTTATAAATATATGAACACGATTCCGAAACCGTCGTGTATCTGCAATCTCTATGTAACTGAGATACGTAGGATGGTCTAAAAGGATTCTAGAGAAACTTTAATCTTCCTCTAACTGTTGCTGTTTGGGTCTTAACCATTTAAAATCACAAGATTCACCTGAACGCCTTTCTCTGCCTTGTGGCAAAGGGGGAAAAAATTGACCGACACGCCGCCGTGAGCAGCGCTTGTTTTATTTTCCCGATCTGGGATGTACTGGAAACAAACTCTAATTACTTTTGTCACACGGTTCGAATATTTCTAAACATAAAAATAATTCACCCTGTCTGTTGAAGAAGTATGTAACCGGAAATCATTGACCTACCGAGGTGTTTCATGTCTTTAACTTTGAATTGAGCGGGAGAATAGAAAGAGACTGCATGACTATGCGTGTGTATGTATATATATACGCACACAGTGCATCTTTTCTAAAAAAAACAAATAGGTGGGTATACTGTGTTTTCTCAAATAGAGATGCCTATTTTTACCATGTTTTTATTAACTCGCTTTCTTGTTTGTGTGTTTGTCCAGTATAAATCTTGCAATCGATTTTTAACTAACTTCCCGACTAGCTAGACATTTGAAACTTTTGGAATTGCTCAGAATACGATGACAATGCATTATTTTAATACTTTTAGACATCTTTAAGCAGGATTGAATTCATTTTCAGTTAATTTTGTTTTGTACAATGGTGAAGCCATCTATCGGCCGGGACGGGAATGAAAAGTTAAATGCAAGTTAACTTCCAATTCCCAAGCTAAACGATTGATTACGCATTTTATACCTCTTTATTGCGCATTTGATCATTTTCTTTCAAGTTGATGGGATAATTCATCAAAAAAGTTTTAAAAAAGTATTTATTAATACATAAAACTGTCAAGTTTATATGATTCAACAGAAAATTTAAAAACATGGTATATAAAAAGTTCTTTTTATCTTGTAATTATTCATATTGCTCTAGGCCCTAAAGGAAATGTTCCATTATGAAATTCCTCTTGCATTATTTTTATCATAAATTCCCTAAAATTAAATAATCTTCATACAGTTAATGGCATTAGGATGCATACTATTTTTAAATGCCCAAGGGTTTTTAAATACTGTAAAACTTGATGTCAGTTATAAAGATATATGTTCTCTTGTAACCGTTATTCATATCACCTTTTATTTAAACATTCTTAAACTAGAGAGATTGGGCACACATTTTAATATATTCCTTCATACATCATATAAAAAGAGAGCACCTAATTTTATAATTTAATGTGGAATTTAAAACGCACATATCTATAAAATATAAATGGTAGAAAACAAACTGCGAGAACTGAGAAATGGAATCAATGAACTTTAAAATTATATAATGTCACAATTTTTTTGCTTGCGTTAAATTATTCAACAAATATAAATTTTCTTACGTAACCATAGCCAACAATGAGTTTCGTAAAATGAAACATAATTGCGTATTAAACATTATATGGCGTATAAAAAAGAGGATGAATGTAACTAATTGTTTTGAACGCAATACGTAGAATAGTTTTGTCTGAATTCTTGTAGCTATGAAATAATCCCTTTCAAAAGTTGATTTTTATGAAAATAATTGAAAATTTGTCGAATATAATTTTCTATAAGCTATATGAAAGAGAGAAACTCGCTATATATATATATATATATATATATATATATATATATATATATATATATATATATATATATATTATTGTCATTATTATTATTGTTATTTCGAAATTTTAAATTACTACGCCTCGTCGTAAAGGAAAATTGACTTTAATAACGTAATTGTCTAAAACTCGCTGATAGTGTATTTGAAATTTCCATTAAAAATCATTCATGATTTTTAACCCAATATTTTTTTTAACGTAATTTAAAACATGAATAAACCAACCATGGATTAGGGTGTTAAATTTGCTGACAATTTTATAAGTCGCATGATGCTAATATTATATAAGGCAAACGTATTCTTTAAATTCACCGGGATATTTTTGTTTGACGTTCTTTAAAATTTATTTGTTGAAGAACTGGAATCAGATTTTTGATGATATACATTAAATTTACGTTACATTCACCGTTACCCGTGCTAAGTTTTTTTTTTTTGCTGCTTATGTCTCTTGACCGACAGAAACATCAGATCAAGGCCATTATAATCTATTGCGCTGAGTGGTGTTTAGTTAGCACCACAAGGGTCTATTGTCGGACTTGGCCAACGGATCGGTCCCGTAATTCTGAACCGAGTCAAATTACGAGACCTCCGCACTTGAATCCGCACCTCCAGAGGTACATTTTGAGAACTTGGAGGACATTGCAGCCACGACAGATTTTACGTGAACCAGCCGCCATTAGCGTACACGCCGGTGGATTTTGTCAGCGACGAGCATCACTGTTACCAGAGACGTTCAGATCACTGTCCCGCTGCTCTTACCAACTGGGCCACCCCCCCCCTTGTTTGTTTTATGGTTACATGGGTGTCAGTATGATTCGTAAAATATGATATATAATAAAATATTTCCGTAAAGAAGAGCTGTAATTCTATGCAAATTTTTAATAAACTGCAGGACTTATATATGCGTACGATGTGTTTATCGAAAAAAAAAAGTCATATTAAAGTTTACTTTAATTTCAAAGTACTTTGGCTTATATATAACTGGACAATTCTTGAAACAACGTTAACTCATCTGTTTGGAATATTTAGGTGCATTTATACGTGCAGGTCAGATCAGACAACAGGTCGGTTACAGTTTCCTATACATCATGTCGGCTTAGTTGTGGATATCCAAGCTCAATACGACAGGTGTCATGCTTAATCTCAAAATTGGATATTCTTCTTTGTTGTCGTAGCTTTACGTCCGGTAGAGTCCAACAGGAAATCCTTAAGCTGGAGACGCTGTATTTGCGGTACACGCTTGCGAATATAACGGTATAAACACAGACGGTGCAGTTGGCAGTTTGGGAATCTAACATGCGTGTCTGTTTGAACCTGTTACTAATATATATGTATATACAGTGATTTCCGCTTTTAAGAATCACGTTTGTTATTACTGGTTTTGATTCTTATAAGCGGTTGATTCTTATACCCGAAATTTAGGTTTTTGGTCAGGCACACACACACCTATATATACATATATTAGATAATTTACCATAAAATAAGTTTTAATTTACGTTAATTATCTTTTATTAAAATTATTGTTTATAATTTTAAAAATACAACTTAATTTCTTGACCTATAAGTAGATACACATGATTATAATAAGAGATAAAAAAAATCCAATATCTGTTACAACATACCTGCTTAACAGTTTAGCATTTCAACTACAGGAAGGGTGCAAGAAAAAGTTTTCTATGGTAGTTTGACGTAATGAAGTTTTCATGAGTCTATTTATACCTCTTTCAATACCAATAGTCTCAGACGAAGTTTCACCTTCAAGCGTACGTTTCACGGTTTGATAACGTGCTTAATCTACTAATGTTACGTTTGCCTAAGTGATAGTGGACACTTCGCCGAAGATTTATGGAATTCAGGGTCCAGGAAACCGCAACCAGGATGTTGGAGGTGGGGGAAAAACGAGTCCCTGCCTGTTCGTCAGTGGAGAAAAGTGAAATCGGACCTGGACGGGTAGAGATGCCCCTGGAAACATGCTAATAGAACGTGCTAATAGGAACGTGCTAATAGGAGAGTGTTGTGCTAAAGCGTTTAAGGAGAAACTATTATGTTATGTCTAACAAAGAAAGGGATGCATTTTACGACTGTATTCCATCCTATCTTATCACTCTTTCTTTAAAAAAAATACAGAAAGAACTTCATGCCTTTTGAGTGCTTAAGTGGCTTTTTTGAAAAAATGAAAGGGAAGCGAAGAGTGTAAGCTGATTCTTAAAACCGGTGGATTGATTCTTTAAAGCGAAAGTTTTAACATGGAAATAATACATTTGTTTTAGTTTTTGGGATATTGATTCTTATAGACGGTTGATTCTTATAACCACTGATCACTATAAGCGGTGGTTACTGTATATAAAACAGTTCCGTAACTGACTGACAGATAACGCACAGACTAAACCACTGGACTTAAAGAGTTGAAATGTTGTATGGCGATTCCTCTTATAGTGTAGGGGTGCTCTAAGAAAACATTTTTGAAAAATTCTTCTTAGATTTTTTAATATGAAATTTTTAAGCTGTTTTTGTAACATTCTTTAAAGTTTGCATTTAAAATAATAATTCGAGGGTTATAAAATTTACATCACGGGAAAGACCATAAAAATTCCTTTAAAATGAAATCTTTTTCGAATCTTTACCTCCATTTTCTGATTTTTTGGTGAATTTTGAGATGCAATTGTATACATTTACCGTTGTATTTAATTTGAATGTACTCCGTAGCGAAGCATCGGTATTCAGCTAGTCTATATATAAGTTCTCTCTTGGTAGCCAGACGATTGTTGATATTTGGTACTGGTGCTATACCATAATGTCTTTTACCTTTTTTTCAACGAAATGCTATCCTCAGTACGCGTAAATAAATTTACGTGCATTTTCATTACCAAACATATTTACCTACCTCAAATAAATGTTTGTTATCTCTAAAAATCTTTTCCTCTATTGTAATGTATTGTAAGTTGTTCGAATAAAATCGCTACGGCACAAATAAGTCCGTTTCTTGAATGCACCCGGCTCGACTAAAGCTTTTGTTTTACCCATATCAAATTATACGGGATAAAATGCAGGGATTTTAGTGTGCTACGAGTGTCATTTTCCGGAGTCTAAAAGCCAAATGTTATCAGAGCACTTATCTGCTACATGACACAGAATACGATCACTTCATGCTTTATACAATAAACAACATCACATCGAGGTTGCATAAGGATTTTGTCTTTTGAGGGAAAGTTGTTTCAAATATAAACTGCGATAAATAGAAAGGCACATTGGGATAGAAAGGTGTAACGCTAGATATTCATTTCGAATGAAAATTTTAAATGATTTCCGGGTTTTCTTTCGCTTGAAATATCACAACTGAAATAGCCTGTTAAGCATTAAATATAATGATAGGCATTAAGGGCCCATATGTAAAAATTAAAATAGAACACTTAACAGTGGGTGGAAGATGTTAAATGGGACAACGCGCCATTTAGATGTTTAGTTGCTTGAGATGAATTTCGTACATGTCGAACTCTGTATTAGATTTCAGGCTTAGTTTTCAGTGTCAAAGGCCGATTAATTTAGATGGGGTCATCCGGCGATTGAATCGTGTTCTTTTCAAATTTGTGTCCCCAAAAAGAAAGTAGCGTTTTAAAGAGATTTTAAAAATGTAAAACTTGTTTTAAAATCATTACAAGTTCTTAAATATTTTTTTTCCTGTTTTTGAAATCTATATATATATATATAAAACGGTTCCGTAACTGACTAATTGTCATATAACGCACAGACCAAACCGCTGGACCTAAAGGTCCGAAATTTTGCATGGCTATTCTTCTTATAGTGTTGGGGTGCACTAAGAAAGATTTTTGAAAAAATTTTCTTAGATTTTTTAAATTAAATTTTAAGCTCTTTTTGTAACTTATATTTAAGTTTGTCTCTAAAATAATATTTTGAGAGTTATAAAATTTATATTACAAGAAAGATCATAAAAATTCCTTTAAAATGATATCTTTTTCGAATCTTTACCTCCATTTTCTGATTTTTGGTGAATTTTTAAAGATTAATTTTTAGAATTTAATTTATTAAATGCTGTTCACTTGGTTTCTTTTTGTGGATTATGAAATAGACAAAAAAAAAATTTTTTCTTGCTAATGCGGCAGACGATTGGACATTATCCAAAAAAAATATTAAAATATAGTAAAGGATATGTTCTTCAAACTGTACTATATTAACTGTACTACATTCTTTAGTATGTTCTATTAGATTTTACTTGAATATTTTCTTCTACAGTATTTTGTCTATAAAGATATCCGTTACGATTTTTTTAAAAACATATTTTTTTGTTTCTTTTTACATCAATTGCATACATTCATCGTTATATTTATTATAAATATATATATATATATATATATATGTGTGTATATTTATTTTTTTGGCATTAATTGCATACATTGACCGTTGTATTTAATTTGAATGTACCCCGTGGCGAAGTATGGGTATTCAACAAGTAGTTATATTTATAAACATGTTTTGAAGTTTTTTAAACTGTCCTCTTTTCAGAACTGTACTGCTATAGACCCCAAATTCATCCAAGCCCGAGAACTATTTTTAAATATACAGATCACGTCCGGGCTTAGTCCGTTTCACATCTACTGTGTATAGGAGAGTATAACCTATGCACGTTAGATGCTGGGAAAAGCTCGGTAATTTACCGTCGGTAAACTGTCAAAATTGAAAGCGGAATTAACAACAAACTTTTAAAGACCGTTAGCCTACACATGGGATAGAACCTGCATCGGTTAACTTCTAATTTTGCTATACATTAAATAATCTTATTTCATCGATGAGAGAAATTCTCATTTTTAATGCCTTCTTTCTCTCAAGGAAAATTCCCTTTTCGAATTTAGTTAGTAAATTCGGCATTTTCCGTATTTTTACTGCCAAATTCACAAAGCTGACGCATCTTTGTGGCAAATAACGCATTAAAAAAATTTAGAAGTTTTAAAAGGTAAACATTATGAGGATGTGATATTTATAACCAACGCTAGGGAACATGGTTATACCTCGCGTGCTTATTTTCTCTGGGACCTCTTTTTACCAAGTTTGTAAAAATTATCTTCAAATATTAAGGCTGCTATGTACTAAGAAAAAAAGATCGTATTTCCCTTTTCCTCTTCTTGCAGACTCTTGTGGTGGGAGGAGTCCAGTTGACAGTTCGAGAATTCCCCCCCCCTTGGATTGACATTTTGAGGGATTTTAATGGCTCTCTCTCTATAGGGGGGGGGGTTAAGCGCTGCCCCCCAATTTTTTATTTAAAATATATTTTTGTCAACTATTTACAGGCACATAAATGCTGATAATCAAATAAAATTGGTATTGTCAGATAGCCTGAACTTTCATGCAAAGCGCTACAGGATTCATTTTATAAATTTCGTCCACCGAAGGAATTTATGAGCGTTTAAAACACACTATACTAGATTTTTCCCCGAATAATTTAAATTTAAAAATATTAATTGCATTTTTTTTAAAAAAAGAAAAATGTACTCAAATGTAAAATTTCTTTCTCTATGACGGAGTACAATTTTTTTTTTAAATCTTTGAATCCAAGTCGACAATCCGTGGACAAATTTTCTCCATAGGTTAACATTGAGGTGAGGTAATCCAATGGGGTTAGTACATAGCAGCCTTAACTGCTTGAGTGTAGTGAAGTCTTATTTTGCTGTGATTCATACGCTCCTCTGCCAAATACTTTAACGCATCCATTCCATTTATGGTACATAACAGTGAATCAATCCGTTTATAAATGAGAGGCGCTTTGTGCATATCCAACATAAGCAGCGAGAGGCCGTGTCACTTGACTTTGCCAGCAGGTAGAAGTGGAGTGAGGAAGCTGTTACGGGCTCTCGCGTTTACCTTCGAGAGGTCATCGGATGGCGTTTCGACTTTGTGTCTAATCGAGAATTAGGTATTCATTAAAGGACACTTCCACTTACCTCGAGGGACTTGTGTAGTGTTATATTTTCTACGCATAGTTAATGGCAGATCAGATGTCTGTTTCCAGCGGTGCCGTGTTTGCATATAGGAAGTTACGTGCAGTATGTCCAAACGTTTGAAACGCTTCAGTGTTAGCGGATACTTATTTTGCATTAAGATAATTGAAAAAGTTTAATTATTTACTATGGTTTTTGAAATGTCTGCATTTTATCAGATGCAAAAAGATTTGATTACGATTTTCCGGTGTAACGACGGTGCGAACTTCACATGCGTTTTGTAGCTAGATACATGATAATGTTGATAATTTCCTTAAAGCTTCTTGTCTGCTGCAGACTAAAAACAAGCAATTTTTCGAAATGTGGGAAATTTTGCCTCGTAGTTTCTTTTGTTTACGCAGTATACAAATTTATTTGGTCATTCCATTGTACTGTAGTAGTGCACTAACTGTAAATTAAGGAAGAATTAATATTACTCGTATTTGTTTCAAGTTTTTGGTTAAAGTGTTTTTAGTTTATGTAATCTACATAAGTAGAGAAGAATCATTTTAGAAAAAAAATCATTTATTATTTTATGTGACTAGACAAAGTTGAAGAATAAGTTTCTTTCCACCTTCCCTTAAGTTTTTTTTTTTTTTTTCCAATTCTGAACATGATACACACACAGATTATGTGTCGGCGCATATGTAGTATGTATTTATGCCTGTGGGAGGTCCATGTTATCTATTTGAGTACATATGAATGTTTGTGAGAGGTCCACCGCGTGTATGTGTTGTGTATGTGGGATAATATATGCGAGGTCCAGTATGTGTGTGTAAGAAAGCATCTTTGAATGCATAGGACAGATTCGTCACATGTGTATGTATGCATTAATGATTGCAGTTTATAATTTCATTGTGCGTGTAGTCTATATATACGAGTATAAATGAGAGGTCCACCGTCTTTGCGTATGCGTTTTTGCATGTTTGAATGCTTATGAAAAGTATACCATGTGTGTATAAATAAATGATGCATTCATGCAAGCATGATAACCTTTTCTTTACGGGGTGGGATAGCATGTATCCGAAGAATACGGGCCCAAGAATGAATATATATATTTATATGTGTGTGTATACATATACATATACAATCATATATATATATATATATATATATATATATATATATATATATATATATATATATATATATATATAATATAACCCCCTATATGGCCGTTCTTACAAAGGGGTATGAAATTTCCCGTTCTAAGGAGGGGATCTGAAAAATTCACCCCGTAAACTAAAGGTTAAGAGGGCCACTGTGTGCGCGTGTGTGAATGTGGATAAATGAGATATCAATCTTGTGCGTTATGTATGAATACATATGTGGTGTCTATTCAGTTAGATTGTTTAATTTTATCTATTGAAACTGCATTGGAGATTTTATTAATGTTCGTTTATACATTTGTAGAGATATTTGTTTATATATACTCGTAATATTGATTGTCCTCGACATCAATGATTACGAGGTCATCAACGAAATCATTGATGACCTCGTAAGTATTTTTAATCTTTGACAAATTTTACTTACCTTTTAAGTGCAAATTGTATAATCCAAGTTAAAAAAAGATTTTATTTTA
Organism: Dolomedes plantarius; assembly: GCA_907164885.2. NCBI lineage: Eukaryota > Metazoa > Arthropoda > Arachnida > Araneae > Dolomedidae > Dolomedes > Dolomedes plantarius. The sequence continues at coordinate 198,816,670 of OU015491.1, read as the reverse complement.
ATGCATTTGATTGTATAAGAATATAACGCGAAATGGAATTTTCTGTCCAGAGAAACCAGTATATTTTGAACAAAAAAAAATGTTTAATGCAGCCTAAGTTACGTGCATAATACCTGAACATTGCAACCGATAAATCTAGGTGATCCCGGGGCTTTCATAATTTACTACAGATATTCTCCTTCTTCACCTCTAGCCGCTATATGTCTTACACTTATCTTGAAAAGGGGGCACAATAATCGTACCCACGAGCCTTACTGGCCAGTGACAAGTGTGTCGCAAACATTAATATACATTCCTGGGATTAAGATCAAATTAAGACCCACTTCTGGAAATTAGTCCCTCAGTGCTTGTTCGATGATTTATGGGAAAACTCAACCAGCAAATATACGCTCTGAATTTATCTAATTACTAGTGACGCAGCGTATGAAAGGGTAAAATAATCAGTCTACTGCGATTTTTAATACAGGGTGTCCGGGCTAAGGGTATCCAAAATTCATGTCTTATTTTTATGGTACTACGGTTCGATGTGTGCACTTTTTGTTGCACGACAAACGTCTAAATGGTATTCCCTTTCTCTCCAAGTGTTTCGTAGCGTATCAGGAGTTATTACACGAATTGCTTGAATGATACGCCTTTTCAACACATCCGCCATTTCAATTTTTTGTTTATACACAACAGATTTAATGAATTCAAAAGCTAAGAAGTCTAATAACTCCTGATATGCTACGAAACACTGGGAGAGAACTGGATTACAATTTAGACGTTAGTCGTGCTACAAAAGGTGTACACATCGAAATCTATGATTGATATTAAAACTTGGTGAGAAGTTCTTTCTATTTAAATAAATATTTTAAAATTCTAATGGGTAGTACCGTAAAAATTAAATCATGACTTTTGGATACCTTTAGCCCGGACACTCTGTGTAAATTTGTATTTCTGGAGAGAGGTATTGTACAGCTTTGTGTATATAAATTTTACTTCATTATGTAATAGTTGAACGTCTTCATAAACTGGATCATATTATACGTATTTAATTTATGTTTCTGTACTCTCCCGCGCACATCTGTGAGCCTGTGAGTAATACGTGTGAAGGATATGAGAACACAATACTTTAAAACTTCTTAATTCGAATGCAGAATGTCAGTAAATTATTGTCTTTTAAATAGAGTCAATATAAGCGGTGGGGTGCGTGATGCTGACACGTGACTGAGACGAAAACGGAGAGCTGGATAGTGGGTAAATGGGGGAACTAATAAAGTGCGCGTTGGAGAGGGTCTTGATTCTGGTCTGTATATTTTTTTAATTGTTGGTCTGTATGTGAGAAATGTACAGTTCCTTTCGCCGTAATCAGCAGAACTCATTTGGCTGCTACCGGAGCAGTTCCAGATCAGCGTACATTGCAGTAAATCTGCATGTTTCAACTGGCAGCTTTGGCGTCTCCTCTCTGATTGGAATTAGAAGCACCATGTTTCGCCGCCAATTATAATTCTATTCAGAAAGGTGCTTTTTCAGGCTTAAACCTCATCAAATACTCCGGTGTAATATCTATTCATTTTGATAAGGTGCCAATTGATATAAACCCACTGGACGCGGGTTTTCTTGTACTTTAAATGAGATCTACCAAGCTCTGGCACATGACCAAAATTGATACCAGCTGCTTCCAGTGGGTTAAATAGTGTCATTTCTCTGTTTCCTTGGATGAAACTGCCAACTTGGGCTAGGGTGCCATCTATGAACGTTTGATTTTTTCCCCATGTCGACCGTGGGACATCTAGAAATCTCCGGCTTCTATTTTTTATGAGAGACAATGAAAAGAAATTACATGTACTCATGGGTATGTGAATTTCCAATTTTCATTTATATACAGCCGTCAGAGAGCGAATTAATACTTTCTTTGCTTACATCAGTTTTTTTTTTCAATTGGATGAACCTATGGCATTTATTGCTGTTAAAATCTCGTTGTCTCTTGACGATGAAGAGCGAATCCATTGCAACCAAGATTACAATTTTCTTTCCGAAAATGTTCCCCCTCCTCATTTAACTTCGGGTTTCTTGAGACTCTTGTCTCGTTTACTTTTGATTAAATCTTGAATCGAATTGAAGAGCGTACATTTAATATTAAAAAATTCCGGCTCACTGAAGAGTGATTCCTTACACTGATCCTAAAAGGTAAAGCTGTCAAACATTTTAGAGACAACCAAACACTGAAACTCCTGGTAAATTTCCTAGATCAAATTTCCCGGTAAACTGTGGGCTTCTGGATAGATTTCCGAATGTGGAACAACTCTTAAGGGAGTGGTTTTGTTCCTTGCAATGGTTCTGTCGGATGATGTTCGAATAGGTAACGCGTTGACAACCGGTACCAGAGTCTGGTGGTTCGAGTCTCTTGGCTGGTATAGATATTTGTACCATATGTGAAAACAATTTGAACTGAGGCCCCTATCTGTTTAACCTTCGAATGGCAAAAGATGACCTAACGCTCTCTGCTAGCCAGCTAACTAGTTTTACACCTATACTGGAACAGGAAGACATCGAAATGTTGACTGATGTTAGATATTAAAGACCCAACTTCACGGTAGATCACGGACTGGATTTCAGTGATTTGGGGCGGGATATCTTCATTTTTTAAACTTCCGAGTTAGAAAAGAACATGTGCCAGTGCTTATATATCCTAAATTAATCCGTCTAGAAGGGGTTATGAAACTGTGGTTTAAGGATTACTTGAGAAAAATGGAAGAGGCTTTCTACTGACAGCTATCGATGAGGTCTTTTTTACAAGTACAGACCTTTCCACGTTGGATTACGGACCCATGATTGTATGAAATTTGAAATATACCGGGACAATTATCGAACTAGGTGTGTTAATAGATCTATCATGTGATGGCTTCTCAAAATTAGGTTGTTGTTGTTGCTTATGCCCCTTGACTGACAGTAACATCAGATCAAGTTCCGAAGGCTATGGGCGATGAAGGTGAGGCTCCTGTTTTTGAATTAGCGCCACAAGGGTCGGAGCCCGACTTGGCTAAATGACCGGTCCCGTAATTTTGAACCGAGTCAAGCGACGAGCCCGGACCACTTAACCCCGCACCTCTAGAGGTAAATTTGAGAACTTGGAGGGCATTGTAGCCACGCCCTATTTTAAGTTCCCGGCCACGATTGGTGAACACGGCGGTAGATTTGCAACGACGAGCATCGAACCAGGGACGTTCAGATCACTAGCCCGCTGCTCTTGCCAACGGAGCTACCGCGCCCCTTCAAAATTAGGTTTTCAAGTAAAGCGATCTTCCTTTTCTTTCAACAAAGCGTTTAAGGTTTATCGGCCGGCCCCTTGGAAAATGCGTGGGGGAAGACACTAATCGTTTTAACAGTCTGTTAACTGATAATTCTGAAAACAAAATTTTTATGTTAAATTGGTAAATTATGGGTATTAATAAATTAATTATTGATAAAAATGTCTTTTTTAATAAATAATGCTCCGTAATTTTTTTAAAATTTTCTATTTATTAGTTAAGAATGTATTAGCTCAAATAATGGGTTGATGGAGGTATCCCTCTAATGTGAAGGGTCCTTTACGCTTTTAAGGTTTCGTAACCACTGCTACAGAGAATTACAAAATTACACTTAAGTGAGTACTCAAAACGCAAATTATGTTTAAAGTCCTGCTCGACCGATTAATCATGGTGCTCCTCATCGCAGGCGCAATTTCCATCCGAGTCCCTTCCCTGTTGACCTTTAGCCTTGAGATTCCTGCTGGATGTGCTGCAAAATAACATCCGACGGGCCGTACCCTTGAGCCCCAGTAAAGCGAGCTCAGGCGTGATGCTGTCATTAATATGCATTGCTGGAATTAAGACCGAATTAAGATCCACTTATTCCAATAACTCTCTCTCAGCACGCCGTACGATGATTTTAGATCATAATTCGGACTACTCGGCGAGGTTAGGAAATTTAACTCGTGATTTGCGTTCGCTCTTGGTTGGTTTTAAAGCCTGTCATTTTACTCGTGGAGATATTCCGCGAATTAACTGGGGATTCAGAATGGTCTTCTCGGCTGATTTTTTTCCACTTACGTTTTATTGTAATGTTCGTATTTCTTCGTTTGATGATGGGTTGAGTTGCGTTACCAAAACTGATTACTAAAGACTTTTAATTAAAATATTAAACGTAAAATTTATAATTACAAGATAAAAAGAACTTTTTATATACCATGTTTTTAAATTGTCTGTTGAATCATATAAACTTGACAATTCTATGTATTAATAAATACTTTTTAAAAAATTTTTTGATGAATTATCCCATCAACTTGAAAGGAAATGAAGTTAATTGGAAATTAACTTTCATTTAACTTTTCGTTCCCGTCCCGGCCAATAGATGGCTGCACCAGTCTACAAAACAAAATTAACTGAAAATAACTGAAAATTTATTTAATTCTGCTTAAAGATGGCTAAAAGTATTTTAAAATGCATTGTCATCGTGTTCTGAGCTATTCTAAAAGTTTCAAATGTCTAGCTAGTCGGGAAGTTAGTTAAAAATCGATTGCAAGATTTGTAAGGGACAAACACACACAAACAAGAAAGCAAGTTAATGAAAACATGGTAATAATAAGGGATGTAATCACACCCAGTGGCGCACCCAGGATTTAATCTTGGGGAGGGGAGGGGGGGCGAGTTGAAGGGATAAAAATATTTATAATGCAAATTCAATATTCATAATGCAATTTCTATTTCTTTTGGGGGTGGGCAGGGCTTCTTGGCTCACCCCCTGGGTGCGCCACTGATCACACCATACGGTGTACGACCTACGTGTTTCAGAGATTTCATATACATATATAAAAAGCTATATATAGGCACGATATCGCGTCTAGAATTTTTCCGCCTCTAGGCGTATGAAAGCCGGGGGCCATTTTACACAAACAAGAATGAGGGTGATAATCGCTTAAAAAAACAGGATTTATGAAAGTGTATGTGATTATAAAATTACACATTACGAAAGAAATGTATAAAATCTATTTCATGCAGTAATAACAAATACCTCTGTGTGCGGGCCCTAGGCACGTGCCTAATTTTGCATAGTGGTAAACATGGCCCTGTAGTGGTACACATTCACGCTAACATTATTTGTAGAATTTCCTTTCTAACAGTAAAAATATTTATATTCCTTTCTAACAGGCGTGTAAATCTTATACATTTTTTTATTAATTTAGGTTTTTCTCTAGATATTACCGGCAAATACTCAAACAAGGCTGAATGAATACCGGTAGCCTCAAAATTCATTTGTTAATTTCTTCCATTAACTACTCGTATCTTTTCAAGTCGATATTTGGTGATGACTTTTAATAGGAAAAGGGTTCCTTTCAAATTTAGCACCATAAGTATCATGATTGAAAACTTTTAGCCGTATTTTTCGCGTACAGAGGACGTCAGTTGAGAAAAAGGTCTGAATCCGTTAGAGATCTTCCACTTTCGTAGGATTTTATTTTGTTATGGGGATAGTACTTGCCGGGGGTATCTGGATCAGGAGGGTAACGTAACGTTTGTAAAATCAGACTCAGTATTTTTTTGTATGGTGAACCAACTCGTATAGAGAATTTTTGTTGAGAACACAAAGGTTATGGTAACTGAAAAGTAATAGGAAATTAAATCATTTTTAACGTAGGTTTACCTTCCTCCCTAACGGTCCTTCCGAAAGGAAAATTTCAGACGCTAAAACTGTCCGTCCGTCCTCGCGAGTTATAATTTCGGCAGCGCGCCAAACCCAGTCTATCGTCTGGACTTAAAGTGACTGACTGCCTACGTTGAAAATGTCATTTTTTTTACTATTTTGGTCAATTTTATTTTTTCGAAGAATCGTGTAATTCCATTTTTTTCTCCTTTCAAAACTGTTTTGATTTTCATTCTATATCAATTAGAAGCAGAGTTATAGCTATTTAAAAAAACATCGTCTGCTACAAAATTGAAGTGACAGACAACTTTAATTTCGTTTTTCTCAGAATTATGTTTTTTTGCACTAATATCTACCGTTATCATGATATCTCACATAATAATGCATATAATATCATAAAATTTTCAGGAAATGTTTTAGATACTACTGTCAATGATATGACGTACAATAATTGATGTATAATAAATAGTTTTTTTTATTTTTTATCTGGGACTGTTTTTATAAGGAATGACGAATCGTGGAAAATTTTCATATTGGAACATAAAATTGTCTGTATTATTTTTGCATTTAAAAAAATTCTCTTAGATTGTGGGTCATTTTGAAGATAACTTTCATATGTATCACGTGTGAGAAATAAATTAAAATAGTAGCATTAGAATTTTGTGCATAATGATAGGATGTTTTAGCTAAATTTCATTAAAAATGACTTCAAATTGACCAATTTATACAAAAGTATGATATTTACACGTAAGTTTTCGTTCATTTTTAAAATTTTTTAAGTGCTATTTTACCATAAAAGACCAAAAAATCCTGTAAAAATGTTTTTTTAAAAAATTGGCTCAGAATGTAGGCAGTCACCTTAAACAGAAAAGTACGAAGATGGGTCACAATTTTGACATACATACATATGTATATATATACATACTAACATATATATAGATACATATACAGTCGATTCCGGTTAATCGGATCACATGGGGACACGATAATTTTGGTCCTTATAACAGGCTGGTCCGATTAAACGGATATGCCTTATGTTACAACACGGTATTCGGTCCGAATAAGCTGCTGGTCCGGTTAACCGGAATCGACTGTAAACATACAAAAGAGGCATGGAATGATAAGTAATCCTACATTAATAACCCGCGGTAGTTTCGTTAGAAGAGACTGCCTGAATTTTTTCCCCCTAATTGCAAAGAGTGATACGGGTCTGTCCTGGATATTGAAGTGTTCCTGATTGTTTCAAAACATTTCAAATACAATTAATTGTCTCGACGGTGCATTTTCTCTGAAGCGAGACAAGTGCATTCATTGTAATTTTCTGTGTTGTGTGGTTATTCTGTGATATGCAAACCCATGTTTAACTCATCGTTAATAAATATCTAACTAAACAATTTATGTCTGCAGTAACATTTTTCTTATATGTATACGTTCGAACATATTGCAAATATCATATTTACATTCTAATTCGTGCATTTTTAAAAATCTATGAATCGTGGATATTTACGTATATCCTCCTTGTGGTAAGAAATAACGAATATTAATAACTTAATATTTTGCATTTCAGCATTTATTATATCAAAGCAATATACATATTTACGTATATCCTCTTTGTGGTAAGAAATAACGAATATTAATAACTTAATATTTTGCATTTCAGCATTTATTATATCAAAGCAATATACACACGTGGAATTTCGTTAAAATACCCTGCAGGGTTCGAAACAAATTAATATCTTCCTCTATTTTCTACTCTTGAAAATTAAATAATTCACGTGATATTGATAACATTTCCATCTGATGTATTTGTTTCTGCATGTATAATATCTATGTATTATTACGAGCGCCAGGAAGAATATCAGACGTGACATCGGGCCTTTTTTACTCATTAAACAGGTAGTTACTAGATTATATATTAGAATTTCCAAGCGTACGTACGGTCTAGGAGATTCAAATTTAATAATATCTGACTGGTTGAGAGACGTATGTCGTCGCATGTTGCAATCCTAAGGGATGCCGCTGTAATTGCATCATTTGTATTAACTATACTAGTACATGAAAAGACGACGAAAATTCGGACCGTCGTGTTGCATTTTTGTCGTGTGTCTTTTGTTGAAGTAACGTATTCTAGCCCCTTTTGAACGAGAAGGCGTGTTTCAGGAATTAGCTATTACGGAATTTACAGATCGATGTTATACTCATCGCTTTGACAATTTGTGTCGAGTTGAAACCTTTACCTTTTTAGAAGTACATTAAATCGTGAACGCAACGTTTCTCAAATGAGCAAGTTAGAATGTTATGTAAAGCAGTAGCTTGGAGAGGAAATTTTTCGTATACTAAATTGCATACTAAATTTCTTGTAAGATAGGTATTGAAAGCGCAGGAAATCCAGGATATGTAATAGTTTATTAAATTATACAGGTTGTCCGGTTTAAATGTATCCAAAAGTCATGACATATTTTCGGAACTACCCATTATAATTTAAAAATATTTATTTAAATAGAAAGAACATCTCACCAAGTTTTAATATCAATCATAGATTTCAATCATAGTATCATAGATTTCGACGTGTGCACTTATTGTAGCACGACTAACGTTTAATTCAGCGGTGGCCAACCTTTTTGGGAAGAGTACCACTATCTGAAAAAAAATATTATGCGTGCCACTTCCAACTTTTCCAACATACAAAAAATATAAAAAGGTGAAAAAATGTTATTTATAGGCTGATTATGGGATTTTTACACAAATAGCACAATTTTTTTTATCTGAGTAGTGGAGATTTAAAAAAATAATATAATAAATAAATAAAAGAAAAGTACAAACTTAGGTTTTATTGTTAATAAACATTTTTAAGGGTTCAGTCAGTTAGGTTAAGTATAAAATAAAATGAATAACTTGAAACATTTAATTCTAAATAATTATTAAACAGTCAGTACTTAATTAATGTGGCTTTTGAATTTGTAGTTTTTTTTACCAAGTCATCTATATTAGGATTATTTCTTGAAGATGCTAACAAAATTAGGTGTTTTAGGTGCATATCAGTTAATCTTGATCGACATTTTGATTTTATTATGTTCATAATAGAAAACATTTGTTCACAAACATATGTTGATCCAAACCTACAACAATACCTGACATTTTTCTTAATTTTTCAATAAGTCAAATAAGTTCAAATATAAGTTCAATAAGTTGAAATCTTAATTTTTGAATAAGTCTCCGCGTGCCACTGTTAAAACGCCGCCGTGCCACACTGTGGCACGCGGGACGCGTGTTGGCCACCCCTGGTCTAAATGGTAATCCAGTTCTCTCCAAGTGTTTCGTAGCATATCAGACGTTATTAGACTTTTTTGCTTGGGGATTCATTAAATCCGTTGTGTATAAACAAAAAATTGAAACTGTGGATGAGCTGAAGAAGCATATCATTCAAGCAATTCATGTAATAATTCCTCAGTTGAACGGATGACGAATTTCAAGTTAGGTTACGTGGGTCCAACTCCCGGTTTTCGCGGACCGTCAGTATACTTGCGTAGTACCGATAAAAGTAATTATATATATTGAACAATGGAATATTGAAAAACGTATAACAAATATTCATGGATGAAGGTATTTCAGCAGTGTAAAAAAATAATTAATAATTTGGAAAAAAATAGGTACAAGCCAACATTCCTTTTCGTTGGCCTCTAATAAAATGGTCATATGTGTGAGGAATAGATTTCGAAAAATGAATGTAACTCACTTCGGCATAATAGTACATTTTGCAGGATATCGGCTCTGAGGTTAAGATACCCGGGTTCAGTTCCCAGTCATGGCAGATGATCGTTATAAGATACGGATTATGCTTTCTACTTCAAGCTAAATTACACTATTAGGATTACGAGAGAAATGAGATCGAAATATATAGCATTTTCTTAATATAATGCCCTTTCAAGCAATTATTACAGACTAAATTAGCCGGAGCGGTAGCATAAATGATTATCATTACCATCATCATCATTTTTATTATAGTCTTTTCATTTAAAAAGGTCTGCTTCAAAGAGGTTATTAACGCAAATAAATCTAATTTCACCCATTATTTCCGCCTATCTAATTTATAAAGGAAACTAAATTAGAAAAAACCCGTTTGCAACAAATGCCTCGCCAATCTCTTTAAAAATATTAACTTTAAACGCATTCTTTATATTTAGCATAAATAAACTCTCCAATTTAATTTCAGTGTTACTATTTTTACTGTCGCAGATCGTAATGAATATATACGCGTGCTTTTTTTTTATTGCTGGTTCTTTAACCCCACAGAATTGAGCGCCACAAAGCATGTTTCCGCTTTTCTGTCAAACTAGTTTTTCAAGGACCCATGTTCAAGTATGAACACCTTTTTATTCATTGTGGTCCAAACAATGGCAGGTAAACCTCTTCCGGACGTCCTGAGTGCATTTATTTTTGTGTGTACACCGTTCCCGAATTCGTTACAACGGAAGAAAACTTTTAATGGGAAGTCTTTTTCTGTTTTTCGGGTCTCAAGTCTCTTTTTTTTTTCGCACTTACTAGCTTTTATTCATTTAGGCTTTTTAAAAACCTTTTCTAGGAGTTGGGTATTTTTTTCTGATTTTTTTTTCATCACAGAAATCTTGCCGGCTAAGTGACAGAGGGTTCATGGGACTTTTTTTTATTATTATTGTTTTTTTTTTCATCGTCTAACCATCGTTTACGGCCAGCTGTGATTTCAGAGAATGTGACAATTGACGAAAATATATATGTATCGAAGACTTATCAACTTTATTTCAAAACGTTACTATTATTGGTTAAAAAAAAAATTCTAGTTTTTGTGAGAAATTTTTGAATTAAGCTATTGATGAAAGAATTTTTTTTAGTCTTTTTAGAATTTTTTTTTTGAGCTTATTACGACAAAAAAATTTCAAAATAATTTCCAAAAATATATCATAACAGATAAAATAAATGTGAAAAGGGAATGTGTTAAAAAAAAACTATTGTCTAGCTCAGAATAATATCCTAAACGCAATTTTGGTTGAGATTATATCTTGTTTAATTTTTTTTTGTGTAAATATGGTTTTTAAGGACTGACATTTTTTTTAAACTGTATAATTTCTAAAAAATGTAACTTTTCTGATTTTGAATGAAATTTTAGAAAGAAAAACTTTTATATCTTAAATTTCAGTTTTTATAACATTTGAGGAATCTAATTATATTACAACCAAGACAGAGAAAAAAAAATAAGTGGTTAATTAACATTCTAGTAAATGCAGGTTTTTTTTAAAAAAATTTTATTTTAAGAACCTGTTTTTCTGTCAAGTATTATTTTTTCTTATTTTAAATATACTTTTATATGTTTGTACGCATTTGTGGTAGTCTTTTGCTTTTCTGTTTATCTTCTTCCTTTTGCATGTAAATAAAATTAAGTGCAGTATTAAGTCTCATTTTAAAAAGTTTTTACATTTTAAGAGAAATTTTTTTGCTTAAAATCTTAATGAGCAATACATTATTTTGGAGTAATTAGTTTTTTAATTAGCATAGTAAAACAGGAAGAAAAATATAAAAATAAGTAAATGTATTGGTTAAAAGTATTTATGTACATTTTCAGAATAAATTTCTTTCTACTTGATAATATTGATTAGCTTGGATAACCACGTTTGTTGAATATTAAAAGCAAATTACGTAGCGAAATTTTTTTTTTTAATTTTCAGAATAAAGATTCCCAATATCATAAATAAATAATATCAGTTTAATATATTTCTGCAAGCTATAAACTCATTTTTTATATAAATATTATTTAGTATAAATAACACTACATTTGAATACATTGGTGGCATAGAGGATTTGAAATGGAAAGATAAATATTGTTTCGCCTGGAATGTTTTTTAATTTTCAGCTGCTGTTATGCAATTATGCATTATTATACAATTTACAACTAACTTATATATATATGGGCTCAGTGGTTCGGCTGGCAAAGGCAGCCAGTTATCTGAACGTCTCTGGTTCGACGCTGGTCGCTGACAAATCCACCGCCGTGTACACTAATCGCGTCTGGTGTACGAAAAATCTGTCGTGGCTGCAATATCCTCAAAGTTCTCAAATTTACCTCTGGAGGTGCGAGATTAAATGTTCCGGTCTCGTCACTTGACTCGGTTCAAAATTACGGGACCGGTCCTTTAGCCAAGATATGACCCGAATGGTCATCTCTTGAAGAAACACAATCGAGGCCGAAATTAAATGCAATTCCAAACCATAAGAACAACTGAAGTTTATTCCATGAAAACAGCAACATGTTACTCGCATCGAAGCCAACCCGCGTCTGTCATAAAAGCGCCAAAATACAATCACCTCAGCGAGGTTGCCAGAATTGGCGGAGGAAGTTAGTGTGTGGAAAGGCGAGGCGTCTTCGCCAAAGAGTAGAAATAGGGGTTACCAGAACAGAGATAAAGTTCAGAATGGGCGATTATAGGTTGTTAGTAATATTATCATATATATATATATATATATATATATATATATATATATAGAGAGAGAGAGAGAGAGAGAGAGAGATAGATAGATAGATAGATAGATAGATAGATAGATAGATACATAGATGGATAGAGAGAGAGAAACCTCCCTAACCGGCCACACTTATTCGACGGCCACCCCTCTAAACGGCCATATTTTTTCAGAACTGATTAAAGACTCCGTATTTTTAATATCCCATAAATTTTTTATCCCATCCATTATTTCGCTACATAAAATTAATATAAATAGACAGAACTAAAAACAAACTATTTTAAGAAAGAAAAATAAAACTTCATATAAAGTACCGTAAATTTTAAAAAGAAAGCATTCATTATTAACGAAAATGATGCGTAGTGCGCTGTTCTGACATACTTTGGGTCTCAACAAAAGAAAAACTTGAAAATAAATACTGGGGCTTTATATTTATTCTAAAATTCGTGATTGTTAAAATAACGACAAAAAGTCGATTTTCAGTACTTTTAAGATTATTTAATCCTTTTATTCTTCCACTCTGATTATCTGTAAAAATTGTTGAAACACGTTGACTTAAAGTAACGTGAAATTTGAATAACATTCTCATGCAAATACAATTTTTCCCTTTCTTATTTTCTTAGTTACTGCTGATTAAAGCACATACGGAAATTTGTTCGAAGATTAGCTTTTGTTGAATAATTATCTTCTTTTTAAACATGATTGCCATAAGAGTTTAAAAAAAAAATTGAAAAATTTTTTTGACTGAAAGCGTCAGTTTTTGTTTTTAATTATTCGTCTCAGATTGAAATGCTATGACTTATTTCAAATTTAGAAGAGAAATTTGGATTAATCTTTCTATATGACAAGATGAAATCAGAGAAGTTTTATTTTTCAAAAAAAGTAAAACGCATAATTTAATACTCGAAATTTTCGTTATATTTACGATGTTAAAGATGCTTAAGCGAAAAAAATATTTTAAAGATTAAAGTTTTGTTCCAGGATAATCTGTAAAAATGTCAGAATTTCTAGAATACGGATTGTACAAGAGAATTGCCTCTTTGAATCTCTTTCTACAAGGAGGTGAGAAGGATTACGTTAAATTTACGTTATGCAATGCAGTTGCAGTGTTAATATAGCTGGAAAGGCCATAATTAGTATCTGCAAACTGCGACAATGTAGCTGCCTTTATAAGCTTACGATGCTTGATTAATGAGAGCTGAAAATTTCAGTAAATTTTATAAAAAGAATAAGAAATAATTCGATTATATTTAACCTTGGAAAAAATAATAACCCTGGAATAATAATAACCTTATAATAACCTTGGAAAAGTCTATCGTTTCTAGAACTAGAAATTATGTATGCGACGCTCTAGAAGTCACCTGTTGTTGAGCAATATCCTCAAATGGTACTTTAAAACTTTATTAGTAAACTAGCTGAAAACCCGTACTTCGCTACGGAGTACATTCAAATTAAATACAACGGTCAATGTATGCAATTAATGCCAAATATATATATATATATATATATATATATATATATATATATATATATATATACCGGGTGGCCATAATTAAACTGACAGTGCTCTCAGTGTTCTGTAGCGCGATCTATTTGCGAGAATGACGCCACATTTTGTAGGAAGATTAAACAAGACGGGGGACGAAGGATTCCGCGAAAAAATAAATTAGTTCCAAAAGTCACCGCTAGGGGAATATTTAGCGCTGTGGAATAGAAAATAGAGTGTTAATAAATGCAAATTAATACGGAATAAAATTACCTTTTATTATGCACATTTTCTTATTTAGTTCAAGTGCAATATGGCAACATTTTTAAAAAAGCGTAAAATCTACATAAACACCGATAAAGTCTCGTGATCTGCAATATCACGTACGCTGAGCAGAAGTTCTTTATTCAAATTTCACGTTACATCCATTGGCACAGTGCCAGCTGCTTGGGTTTTAAAAGGCAATGTGTTACGTTTCGAATCAATCGGTTTCGAATCAATCAATATTTTTTAATGTCTTAAAAACAATACTATGTAATTTTGTTATAAAACATAGTTTTTTATCGCAGTAAACGGTAAGTCTGCTTAGTTAAGGATTTTGTTTTGCTTATTACCCATATTACTCGGATTATCCGAATTTTCGATTGTCCGGATTGCCTATTGTCCCAGTTAGTCCGGATAAACGACGTTATACTGTATATATCCACTGGGATTCGCCTCATTCCGCGATTAAAGCCTATCTAGAATGCATCTAGTCGAGAGCATTCTCAGTAGGCAATGAATCTGGCGTTTCAGCTCGTACCGTAAGTGTCCGATAGGATTGAGATTGGGATTAAGATAAATTTTTCCCAATTTATATTTAGCATGTTTTGTTCTCCAAGCCAGCAATCGATCAAAAATCGGAAGGTAGCATGAGGCCAGGTCATACTGAAAGAAACAAGTCTTCCGAAGTACCTCCACATTGTAGGAAGTGCATAGTCATCCAAAAATGTTTCAAATTATCAAAGTTGAAGGCAAAACAAAGGGCTCTGTCTATCCCAGTAGAAACATGTCCAGATCATGACAGAACCTTCTTCGAGTACATCATCGAGGTCAAACTCAGACAAACGCCATACCCAGGCACATCCATCCGATTGGAAAAGTTTGAAGCGTGATTCGTCACTCCGCTTGAAGTGATAGCGTTCAGTTCTGAGCAACCATTAGGAAGCAACCATCAGAATTGCACACCGGGATAATTGTAACTGTGCACCCAAAAACTGCCATTCAGCGTGAGATTATTGGGTTATCTATTACCCGGGAATGGTTGGGTTTAAAAGGGGTAGTGGTAAAAGTTTCAGAAAAGCATTACTCAACTTCAACAATGAAACGTTCCATTCATTATGCGTATATTTATGCATGCAAATACTGAAATTAGTCTCTATTTCTTTAATGCCTGCATGGATTATCATCATAAGATTTTCTCGTTCTGAGATGAACTTGTATATTACCGACCCTCTAATGGAACTAAAAGTATGCTTATATCTCGAACTGGCCAACCTTATTCAGCGACCACCCCTCGAAATGGACATATCTTTTTTAGAACAGATTAAAGACTCCATAAAGCCAATGTTACGGAAGAAACCTCTGTTAGACGACCACCTGTCAAAACGGCCTTTTTTTAAATAATCATTAGTGGGTGCCATAGAGGAGTTTCACTTTATACAAATTATTTACCTAAAAGATTTAAGAGAATAAAAAATTGATAATCATAAAACATTCATAAAGTACACTTAATATTTGAGACTGTTTTTAACTACATTAATCCTACTTCTAATTGTCGTAAAAATATCTGAACACATTTCTGCAGCTCTATTTAATTAAGCTTACCCCGCGTGAATCAACTTCTCTTAACTGAAATAAATACCCATGTGCGCATTTGCGAAAGTAACAAAATATTTTATTAAGCTTACCCAACTAGATGGAAATCCACAGGCAGCAAAAACTGTTAATTGAGGTCTACAAAACGTAAATGAAAGTCCAAGCGTAATGAATGTCAACGACTCAGCATGGTGATGTTTGTAGAAACCAGACACTAATTTGATCATTAGATGAAAGATATGTTGCCGCGTCGTATTATTTATTTACATTTTCATTTCCAGAGCTTCTAATGAGTTCTCGTTTCTCTGCGGGAGAAGGCTCTTAAACGTGAAAGGTTTGTTATTTGAGGCTTTTATTATACTTTCCTTTTTTTTTATTTAAATACCAAAAATGCTTCAAATTTTTTTTTCTCACAAAGATTTTTCGTCAGTAATATCAGATTATTTAGTATGGGGTTTTAAATGGTGGTAGAATTTGAAAGTACCAATCGCACTAAATTTTAATTACTGGGTCAATTATTGCTCTTGTATGTGTATATAGTGTGTGTATGCGTAAATGTATGTGTAGGTGTACTATATTAATATACATAATAAATAATATGTAATATAATTGTATAATTATGATATATATATATATATATATATATATATATATATATATATATATATATATATATATATATATATATATATATATATACATACATACATACACACACAATGAAAATTCTTGGGCGGCTAGTCATGGTTCCGAAAAAATGTGGCTGTTTTGAGGGGTGACCGTCGAATAGGGGTGGATTTCTATATTGTGGCCAGTAACGGTAACCCAAAAAAAGTCACCGATCGGAGGGGTGGCGTCTAGAGGCGTTTCACTTTATGTATGTTTACTTCCACAAACACAAACACACACACATACACACACATATATATATATGTGTGTGTGTGTATGTGTGTGTGTGTGTGTGCGTGCGCGCGCGTGAGAAAGAGAGTTTTGTATGTCAATACTACAGTGTTTTCTTTATATTCTGTCTATATTGTACTGTGCCGACATTTCTAACTCTGAATAAATATTAGTCGGTATTTGAACTATTAGTTATTGAATACCGCTGGACAATACACTGGTACTTATCCTACACCCGGATTCTGCATATATATATATATATATATATATATATATATTCGTTCTTGGGCCCTTATTCTTGGGATACATGCTATGCCACCCCGTAAGGAAAAGGTTAATAACAAGGTTATCTAATGCTTCTCATGTAAAGAATAAGCTATGAAAATCAAATGATTATGCTCTTGCATAATTCCCTCTTCGCTGTCTGGAAGATGTAGACGGGAACATTAATTAGAAAGCTGAGGGAAAAAAAAGCGATGGATCATTCTCCGTTCATTGCTGAAGACTGATATAGTCTTTTCACACTCTAAATATCAGGACATGCCCTCTAGACCGAAAGTACTTCCTTATCACCTTCACAACTCATTAAATTTCCCGATGGGGTGTGATTGGGGGGTTGCTCCTGGAAAGTCACCTCTGTCGTTATACAGGAAACTATGTCGTCACTAGTAAAAGTGTTTATGAAATGGGAATGAAGAGTTCAGGAGAATCTAGTTTTGTTTCCCTAGAAAAGTTTTTTTTTTTAATTAAGGGGAAAATGTAACGAAATTTATCCAATTACTACTACGGAAGACTTTTAATCCTTTCCTAATAGTTAATTTAGTTAATAACAAACTTTCTTAATCTTATATCTGTGGCTTGGTATTAGAAATGCCTAAGTCAGTTTTTTTTTCCAAGAGAGCTTGTTTGCATATCTTTCTTTAAAAAATATTTCCAATGCAAGAAGTAACTTAATCGATCAGATGCTTTAAAAGTGTTTTCTAAATCATTGTACAGACTTGGATACTTCGTACACTGAAAATATTATTTTTTAAAAGAGATATAAGCAGACAAAGTCATCTTGGAGAAAACTGACTTCTTGTACCAAGTCACAGAAATAAATAAATATATATATATATATGAACGAATAAGTATGTGAATGTATATGCATGCTTGGAATATGTATGTGTCTGTATATCTAATCTTTATTTATAATAAAAAAGCTAAACTCTGCAACGTTTTTAGATTTTATCTTTGATTTAAGTGGCGCCATCTCTGTTTATTAAATTTAAATAAAGTTTGTTTATAAAAAAATGCGTATTTTGTGTTTCCGGGAAACCGGAGGCCATGTGTAGCGTGGCTGCAGTGGAGTTTATAATTCACCCTTTGTGGCAAATTTTTTTAAAAATAAATAAAAAAGAATTTTTGTTAATTTCGATATTGCACCGATAAGAAGTATTTTGTGACAATATGATTGTATTCTGTATTCTTTCATGTTATTTACTATTCATTATTCTGCATTAATACCTTTTTATTATTTTGAGATGTTGCGTCTGTGAATTTTCAAAAGCGCTTTTGATGACATTTTCGCTCATTTTCGCCTTTAAAATATATTATTTAAATTTTTATGACTTGGAACAGCACGGGGTTTCACTATGGATTTTAACATCATTTCTCTGGAAAATATTTCCTAAACAAAATATTGCTATTTACTTTCCAGTAGATGGTAAGAATGGAGACTGTAGTGAAATTGCTATCTTTCGTCCTAGTTTTACAAGCATTAACAGTACGGAATATAATTAAAAATAGTTTTTCACTGTCCTGTCCTGGTAATACAAGATCTAATTTTTCCCTGGCACAAACGTGTTTAATTCTTTATCTGCACTCTATTAATCCATTATATTTTACATCATAACTGGAGTATCATATTTTTTGAACAGATTATTCAGAACAGGCTGTTGTATTGGTTTGACAGATCAACAAACTGATATTGAGGGCCATATAAATATTTAATAACGTATATAGTCGGAATATTACAAGCCATAATGATACAACGTCTGTAAGAAATGTGATATTAATATATCTTCCAAAGTTGTGTTCTTGATGATAGCGTGTTGGGTTTGGAAGTGGAGGTACTCGGTTCGAATCCAGACGACGCCATTTAAATACCGTCGTGTCTAGACTGGGTATGGGTACGTTAAATCTGTGGACAGGAAATTCCTTTTATGAAGTCAGAGAGGGTGGGAGAAAGTGCGATCTCCTCAGATGTCAACCCTCGGGTTTCTCGTTCAAAATTGAAGTGGTACCAGGGTGTTATGTTGTTTCATCTATGTTATTGTTGCTTATGTCACTTGACCAACAGAACATCAGATCAAGTCCCGAAGGCTATCGGCGATGAAGGTGCGGCTCCTGTTTTGAGTGGCACCACAAGGGTCAGAGTGCGAATGGCCAAAGGACCAGTCCCGTAATTTTGAACCGAGTCAAGTGACGAGAGCAGAACACTTGTCCCCGCAACTCCAGAGGTAATTTTCAGACATTGTAGGACATTGCAGCCACGTCAGATTTTACGTGCACCAGCCCGCCTTTAGTGTACACGGCAGCGTATTTGTCAGCGACGAGCATCGAACCAGTGACTTTCAGATCGCCAGACCGCTGCTGTTGACAACTGGGCCACTGCGCAAGTTGTTTAATGTATACGGTACCCTATTGAAAACAACCAATAATTATCGCGAATTTCTTAATGGACAAGTGCCCCGCATTGGGAAACAAATGTCTGATTTTTTTTAAAGTAAAAATAATCTATAGGCGACCACAGTTGAAAATCACGCCTCTTCACTTTTGCATCTGGGGTTCATATTTAACGTTTCACAGCATGACAGTCGTTGTACAACAGGGGTGTCAAACTCGCGGCCCGCGACGAACATTTTTGCAGCCCGGCCAATATATTGGCACACAATAATATATAATAAAATAACCGACGCAGAATTATAATAAGATAGGAAGAATTCGCTAAATGTTTTTTTAATAATACTCTTTTTTTCTGCTATTATTAAACAAAATGCATATATTTATGTTGAATATACTGTAATTAGGTAAATAAACCTACGTTTCTATTAGTAATGATTTTTTTTGCGGCCCACCTATAGTTAAACCTTGTTTGTTTGGCCCAAGGTAGCCTTTGAGTTTGACACCCCTGTTGTACAACATGCAACCATCTTTTATTGTTTGAAATAAAATTAATTTGTTTATAGAATTTTAGTGTTCTGTTTACTGTTTAGAAGTATGCAGACAAGTAATTGTTAAAGTGGTGACTATGATCAATAAATAAATACAAAACCTCGTTTTGTTTGTAAGTCTTACCGGGAGTTCTTTGATTAAATTATTTTCTGAGATTACTACTTAGCATATTCTCTTACATTCTTCTTTATTTTCTGAGATCTCGTAAAGCATGTTACTCAAATTGAAGTTTCCGAAAGCAAATATCCTTCGAAAAGCCTCCCTGTAATGAGGAATTTCAAAGAGAGCTACTACACAGCTTGTCATTAAAATTATTTAAAAAATGATCACATACATTTTTTTTTGGCTTGCCGGAAAAATGCGTTTCTGCAGCAATATTTTAAAACATACTTTCCTCTAGACGCTGAATTGTGAAAAAAAAGAAAAGCTCTGCAGCCGAGAAAAAAAGCATGAAAATATTCCACATTCGACCGTTTTTAAGAAAAAAAAACCGTTTTACAGGAATAGTGAGTGGATTAAGTAAGCTTTTTAAGGGAAAAAAAGTAAAACGGGTAAAGAAAAAAGAATGAAAAAGTGTTCTCCCAGTGAAAGTTTTAAGAGAAAGAATTATTCAACAGTCTCTTTTCTTATAAACGTCTGAGAGGGAGAAGCGTTTCTTTTTTCTTTCTCCTCTTTTTATCTTTCTTATCTTCTCTACCACTTTTCATACAAAATAAAAGTTTTGAATATCAGGAAGATGCATGATAGTTTAGTTTCTGCAAAGAAAACGAAAAGAATGAAAAAAAAGGAAATATTACGCTCTCTGTTTTGTCTGCGGGAGAGAGAGCGGCAGATGAAATGTATAGGGGCATGTGTAGTTGTTTTTTCTACTTTTCCTATTTAATTCTTTTATATTCCATTGATTTGAAAGATATGCGTACAAGAAAAATATTTGAGTTTATGAGAAAGAGTTTTTAAGTATGTAGGAACATATTTATATATATTTTTACCTTCTTTTTCTGGTATAAGAAGTTCATTAACTCTTCAGCTGGCGCGCCCGTGTACAAAGTGCAACATTTTCGTAATTTTGAAGGGTTTGTTTTTACATGTAAGGTTTGAATGTTCTAAGCAGTTTCTATTTATAGCTACACCCCTTCTAATGCAGGTCTGATTTTCTGACCCTTTTATTCCTCTCCATTCATTGTTAGTCGTGATTTAACCGTGGTAAACCAGTGATTATATTGGATTACAATACGACAAAAGCAGGAGTTGATGTAGTCGATCCAATGTGCAGCTATTACACGGCATCCCGCATATCACGAGGATGGACAATCTTTTTTTTTAGGTTTTTGGACATAATAAGAATCCATTTGCATGTTCTCTTTACATCCAATAAACCGGACAGTTTTGAAATAAGTCGATTGTATCTGCATTCTTTGACCTTTAGTTATAAATATATCTCAGTGTTATCAACATTTTATATCTTGTCATAAAACGCAGAATTATTATTTTCAATTTGAAAAAAAAAAGAGTTTATTACAAAAGGAATAATCAAGGTTGAAAGAGACGTTGCACTTCGTGCCACGCGCGCCAGCTGGTGTTCCAAAAATTTGCGCGCCCGCTGAAGGGTTAAATTAAATGTGCGAAATTGAATTTCAGGTTATTTCACAAAGGCTCGATTCCATGGCAAAAAAAATAGTTTGTATCCAGTCTGAAACAAATACTATAGCAAAATATTTTTATTATGTACAATTTTCAACAATGAAATTGAATTTAATTACAATAAGTTTTTTACTAAAATCATATTTTATACTTTAACAGTCTGTTTACACTGAATCTGGAGCGTTGCATAGCGTCAGCATTAACCCCTTCCTTCTCGCTTCCGTCACAATTAAGGGGTAAGGTTTCGCCTTCTATTTATCGTGCCCATGAAATTTTCGGGCAGGTGTTTAAAAGTTACGCACCAAAAAGATTAAAACAATCTATTTCATTTACCCTGACAAAATTTTATTTCTTTTTTTACATACCAGATGGCAGCACCAGACTATTCATAATGTAATTGGGGAAGGTTTATATTTTTTTTAAAAACTAGATGTGGCAGATCAAGAAATAAGATGAATCCTCCGGAAAAAAATTGGCACTTTTACTACCGTATTCGTGAAAATTATGCTATCATTAAAAGGTTAAAAATTTTAACCAGTGGCAGAGCTGACTTCATTGACACCACGTTACGTCAAACCTATCAAGTTCATATCAGCAATGTCGGAGCCAACGTATTATCGTAAAGCAACGCTCTGCAAGCTATGTGAAAGGACCTTTAGAGCATAAATTATGATTATATTTTAATCCGGAAAATATCTATATTTGAAACCAGGGTTAATGTATAAATTTTAGCCTTTTTTGTTCCTTGTGGTGCAATTTGTACATTAATTGAAATATGCGATATTGAATTTCGGGTTACTCCGCGAAGGCTTCCATGGCAAATCGAAAAAGTTTGTAACTAGTTTCTAGCAAATACTGCAGCGAAATAATTATTTTTATAATGTACAACTTTGAAGAATCAATTATTATTTAATAACAATAAGTGTTTAAAATTTTACATGTATTTTCCGAGTTTTTGAGTATAAGGGCAAATGCATAATTTCTGCTCTTTTGTCGTAAGTTAAATATCGATCCGAAATTATCACGTTTTCAAATATTTAATAGTACATTAAAAAAATCCCGGGATGATTTAATTCGTTTTCTAAAATTTTTCAGCGTCAAGGTCAAAGGTCTCAATTTGTTCACGAAGTATCCTTGTGGTAGCGCGCTGGCCTCCGGACTGGAGGGCGCCCAGTTCTAATTCCGACGACCACCGTTAAATACCTCTGTTTCTAGGCCGGATATGAGCACGTTAAATTTGTAGACCTGAAAGTCTTTCCACGAGGTCACTGGGTGGGGGAAAGTGCAAGCTCTCCAGATGCGGTCTCTGGGGGTTTCCAAAATTGAGTTGGCACCAAAGGAGCAATGTGGACTCACCTGCATGGTTCTCCCCCCCCCCCCTAATATATATATTATATAAATACTACAATTTCCGTGAGAATGTCTCTGAGGAGGTTCTCTGCATTAGCATATATATATATATATATATATATATATATATATATATATATATATATATATATATATATATATATATATATGTAGGACGGCGTCTAGGGGTAAGTAACTTTACGGAAAGAATTATACGAAAGAAATAAAAAGATTAATATCTAAACTAACATTTTATTTACTTTTAAACACGTAAAGAAAAGACATCACGCTATTTACAATTTGCAAATTTACGAGGAAGGTAAATTAAGGTTTCACTACAGAGCATGGTTCACCTGTGAGATGGGGACTCCGAAATATCCCAATTCGTTTAGCGAATTCGATAAAAACGCGACGCGGGAAAGGCACGACTTTACTCGTCCATGTCAGCGGGGGGTCTGCGAGTGAGCTCCTAATACTCTCTCCGAAAAGGTGACGTCATGCGCGTGCAAAGCTTTCCTATTGGACGCTTAAGCCCAACGGAATAAAATTCGTTCAGGTCGAAGTCTCCATCTCTCACAAATCAATTTTCTACAAGTTCGGCCAGCCTGGAATCACTGACCTCAGTGATCTGACTTTACATAAAACGAGTGGCCTAAAACATCACTAAATAAATGTACATCAAAATTTCCGAAATGATTTAGATATGAGAAATAACCATACAATTCGCGCAAATGAATTACAATGAGGAAATACAATAAACAAAAATAAAATAAAAACACAGTAAACAATTATGAATAAAAAGAAAACGTTTAATCCCTCATCCTGGTGAGTAGGATTTCATTAGATCGGCAGACGAGGAGGTCAATCTAGGACCCTCGTGGTTACCTACTTTCTCTAACTCGTATCTATCTCTAGGCTTTACTTCGATAACTCTATATGGTCCTAAAAATTTAGGCCTTAGCTTCAAGCCTGTTCCAAATTGTGTTCTTCGGATGACTACTAGATCTCCCTGCTGATACTCAGGGGCCTTCTTGCATTTCTTATCGTAAGTTCTTTTATTCTCAGCCTGGATCTTCTGAATGTTTCTTTTAGCATCTTGTCGTAATTGGTTTCTTTGCTCTTGAAATTCTTCCACCATCTCTTCCATTAGCAGATTTTTTAGGTGAAGGTCCTCCTTATTTCTCATGATGACGCCAGTTAATAGTTCAAATGGAGACCATTTAGTACTTCGGTTGGAGGTGCTGTTTAGAATTCTTTGCAATGGGTCTACGAATTTGTACCACTTGGTAGGATCGGCGATGGACATCTTGGTCAAAACAGGGATAAGAGTTCGGTGGATTCTCTCCACTTGACCGTTTCCTCGTGGTACGCCAGTGGTGATCTGCAGATGTTGGATGTTCTCTTCGGTACAATAGTCACTAAACACTTTGGAGATGAAAGCAGAACCGCGATCTGTTATTATTCTTTGGGGATTGCCGAAAGTCTTTTGTTGCAATTTCAATTTATCGAGGGCATCTTCTGCGGTGGTAGATCTTACGGGATACAGCCAGGTGAACTTCGTGAAGGCGTCGACTATTGTGAGGATATGTTGGTACCTTTTGTTGGTAGAGGGCATAGGACCAATGAAATCTACGTGATAGGTGCTTAACGGTACATCTTCTTTCGGAATAGGGTTTAGGAAACCTTCTTTTTTCCCGCTCTTTCTGTTGGTTAAAATACACGGTACACAGTTAACGATCACGTTTTGCACTTGTCTGCTTAAATTAGGTATGAACAATTCTCGTTTAACTATTTCTTCTGTTTTTGCAGCTGCGAAGTGTCCTTTCTCATGAGCTAGCTTGATTAGCTCAGTTTGCATATCTCTTGGTACTACTACTAATTCACGGCCATCTACGTATTTGTATAATATTTCGTTTTTAATGAAGAAGTCTGAAGTAGGGTTTGTTTCAATCAGTGATTTAAAATTTTGAGTGTTTTCGTCCCCTTGTTGTGCTCTTTTCAATCTGGCGGTGAGAGTATCGCTTGTAATTATCGCGACGGGGTATCGGCTTAAAGCATCTACATGTTGCATTCTCTGGCCGGGTCGATGCACAATTTCGTAATCATAATTTTCCAACAGTAGTGCCCATCTCGCTATACGAGTAACTAAATCTTTTTTGTCCATAGTCTTTTGAAAAGCTGAACAGTCCGTTATGATTTTGAAATGTTGCCCTAGAAGGTAGATTCGAAATTTCTTTAAAGCGGTGACAACAGCAAGAACTTCCAGTTCATAGCTACTGTATTTCTCCTCGGCTGGAGTAGTTTTCTGCGACATGTATTGAACAGGGTGTAATTTTCCGTCATCCGCTTCCTGGAGCAAAACAGCGCCATATCCTTGTTGGCTTGCATCGGTGTGTAGTTCGGTCCTTTTCCCTTGCTGAAAAATGCTTAAAACGGGACTTTCAGTTAATAGTTTCTTGAGCTTTTCGAATGCTTCAATTTGGGCTTGTTCGAATACAAATGGATTGTCTTTTCTTGTTAGATCACTCAGAGGTTTCGCTATTTTAGAGTACGCGGGAATAAATTTTCGAAAGTAGCCGGTTAGTCCTAAAAAACTTTGGATCTGCTTGACCGTTGTTGGCACTGGGAACTTCTTGACGGCTATCGTCTTCGCAATTGATGGGCGTATTGTTCCGTTTTCGACGACGTGACCCAAAAATTCGACTTTTCTACTTAAGAATCGACATTTCTCAAATTTAATTTCTAAGCCATACTTCGAAGCAACTTCAAACACTTTCTTTAGTTTTTCTAAACCTTCTTCTTCATCTTTTGCCGGAATTATCAAATCATCCATGTAAATTACTACAATACCTTTTCGCATTAGTTCTCGAAAAATACTGTACACATATCTTTGGAATACGCTGGGACTAGTGCTTAGGCCGAAAGGTACTTTATTGAACTCGAATTGTCCGTCTGGAACAACGAAGGAGGTGAGGTGTTTGCAGTCTTCATTGACATCGACATGGAAAAATCCATTTCTCAAATCTAACGTAGTGTACACCTTGGCTTCTTGGAGTTTATCTAATACGTCTTCTATCAACGGCAATGGAAAACGATCCTTGACCAGTTTCCGATTCAACTTTCTGTAGTCCACACACAATCTAGTGGTGCCATCTTTTTTCTTGACTAGCACAATTGGACTCGCATATTCGGATGAGCTTGGTCTTATAATTCCTTGTTCAAGCCATTCGTCGACTTGCTTGTTGACTGCTTGGTTCTCGGTAAAGGATAAGCGACGTGCAGGCTGGTAAACCGGTATGTCATCTTTCAAAATAATCCTCATGGACACGTTTGTCGTTTCGGTCTTATTTGGCACATAGTTGGAGATCAATTTTAACAGTTCTTTTCTTATTCGTGGATTGCTAACATGTTTGACTTCAATTTCGTCTTCAGTTTTCGCTTCGTATACTTGCGTGTGCATGAACCAAGTTTTATCTTCATATTTACGGAACTGAACACTTTCTTTGTCGAAGAAGACGGAGGCTTGTTCCAAAATATCTGATCCGATTACTGCCTGAAATTCTAAACACGGCGTAGGTACGATGTGCCACGTGAGGGAATATTCTTTTCCATCCAATTCAATTTTCCGTCGGAACGACCCTTTTGTTTTGACTTCGTACTTCCCTAATCCAAATAACACTACTATGTCTTTCGAGAGTTCTGAGGGTTTGATTATTCCTTCGCACATATCTTCACGAATCTTCAATAGTAAATTCTTGACGTGGTCGTAATCATTACATTTGTCCGCTGGTTCTCTTGCGATCAGATGAGCAACTTCAATGGGTATCAATCCTATCAGTCTCTGTACCCAATCTTTCTTCGGCAAAAATATCAATTCTGCGTGCCGTTCAAATAAGGTGAGGTTCAAGCTGATGTCATCCTTCATATTAAACTTATGGAAAGTTTCGTGAATCAATTTATTCGGCGCTTGGACGTTTTCGGCGTTGTTCGTCGTATTGACACTCTGTTGAGCCTGTATTCGTAATTTCTCGAGTTCATGTCCTCGCTGTTCTCGCTTCTGTTCAATTTCTCTATCTTCTGCTTCTCGGCGTAATTTTTCTTCTTTTTCTTCTGCTTTTCGGCGTAATTTCTCTTCTTTTTCTTCTGCTTCTCGGCGTACGCGTTCCTCAGCTATGCTATCGATCAGTATTTTGACATCTTCCTCTACGTAATTTGGACTTTTCACGATCAGTTCTTTTATTCGAAGTTTAGTTGAACCCTCTTGGATACTTAACGACAATTCTGAGGCGAGTTCTATCAGGTCTTCCCTTTTCTTAGACAGAAGAAATGCCATTTCGTATAAAAATAAATCGGAGTGGTAACCCAGAGAACAAATTTAATTTAAAACTTAGTTCAATATTTCTTCAAAACTTATTCTCAATGTGAGAAATTTATTTAGTCGCACTTAAAAAAAAAAAAAAAAAACTCTTACTCAACCAGGAAGAAAGATAAAACGTGAACAATTAAATGCAATCTCTTACGATATTCGAATAAAACAAACAAATATTAGAAACTTCTGAAATCCGAAAATGGCACTAAAAACATGCATAAACAACTTTTCAATTATTCACAATACCCAATTATTCATAAACAACTTTTAAATACAGAACAAAAAATATATATTTTTTTTTCGTTGCGATAAAAGAACATTATTTGAACTCGTGGTTTCACACAAAATGCAAAACATCCTTTCTCAGCATTAGACTAAACAGAAGGAGAAATATAAACACCTGTCGCGACAGCAATTCGCCTAATGTCTGCGAACGAGCGGAAATGATTTTTTTATTCTACTGTTAACATCTGATAGCAAACAAACACTCTGAGGGTAAAACTTTAGCTTTTCAATGTTCTATATCGAACAAGGCTGTATACCATAAAAATGGGTTAATTGATATCAGAAAAAGGTTAAATATTTAAATATAGACTATTCTTAATTTATAAACATGGAAAGATAAATATTCAAATGAAATTTCGACACTTATATATTTCATACAACGTAATTGTAATATCTCTCGAATAATATGACTATGTTAATACAATCAATGTATTGGCGATTGTTCTTTGGCGTTGTTTCCTTGGCTTAATAATAAACATCACTGACCTGGCGATGGCGATTTCTCGGCGATAGTTGTGCTGTCCCTCTTTCGCTGGCGGGCTGATTTCTTCGGCGAATCTGTTAGCTGTGGACTTAAAAAAATACATTAGCATAGGACGTTGGTCTGTGAGCGAAAACCGAAAAAGGTGAACCCGAAAGGAAAAAAATGCTCTTAGTTAAAAATAAAATTATTTCAAACTGAAAACGGAAGTAAAAGTATAAAATTATTTTAACCGAAAACGAAAGTAAAAGTAAGGATGTTCCTAGGCAAATGCCTAATGTAAGGAAGCAGGTTTTAATCCGGGCCGGGGCCCCAATTTGTAGGACGGCGTCTAGGGGTAAGTAACTTTACGGAAAGAATTATACGAAAGAAATAAAAAGATTAATATCTAAACTAACATTTTATTTACTTTTAAACACGTAAAGAAAAGACATCACACAATTTACAAATTTACGAGGAAGGTAAATTAAGGTTTTACTACAGAGCATGGTTCACCTGTGAGATGGGGACTCCGAAATATCCCAATTCGTTTAGCGAATTCGATAAAAACGCGACGCGGGAAAGGCACGACTTTACTCGTCCATGTCAGCGGGGGGTCTGCGAGTGAGCTCCTAATACTCTCTCCGAAAAGGTGACGTCATGCGCGTGCAAAGCTTTCCTATTGGACGCTTAAGCCCAACGGAATAAAATTCGTTCAGGTCGAAGTCTCCATCTCTCACAAATCAATTTTCTACATATATATATATATATATATCCTTTCGGCAAGAGTAACGGGACAACTCAAAAATGGCCATTTTTGAGTTGTCTCTACCTCCGGGTTCGCCTTTTAGAAGTCTACATTCCGTGGGTACCGGGACCTCTCTACCTAGCTACAATAGATGCCGCGTGAGGTCGCAAGTGTCACTATTACACTGACTCTTGTAGAGGGAATACGTTTAACATTAAGTGTGATTTTCTCAAAATGGCCATATTTGAGCTGTCCTGTTAGTCTTGCTGGCAGGCAATATATATCTTTATATATAAAAGGCAAAGTCTGTGTGTGTGTGACCGAGTTTTTGTCTGCTCGCGGTACGGCGCAAAGACGGCAGGTCGGACAGTCTTGAGATTCGACACGAAGATGCCCCCCGAGGTCTCATTATGCACCTCGAAGCCCTTTTTTCGATTTTTTAATTAAATTTTCCGTAATTAAATATTTACTCGCGATTTGGAGCTCCCGGACGAGTAAAAGCTCCGTAAATCCTAACGTATCCGTCCAAGATTTTTTTTTTTCGGACGAGCCTATACGGGAAAGATGACACTAAACGGAAATCACAATTAAAATTGTCTGTCTTAATTTATCGATTAATTGTGATTTTTTTTCGATCGCCTGTACGCACCCGTTTTTCGGAAAAAACGCGATTTTGACCGCGACCCTTTTTTCCAAATTGTCGAATCGATACGTAAGTGTTGTTATATTTTTACGAAATTTTTATCTCAGAGACCCTAGACATCACAGTTTCGAAAGCCAGAACCAAAATTAATTTACAAATTGTAGTTATTTTTTAATAATTTATTTTATGATTCGGAAACTCTTGCGAGAAATCTCATATTGGAGATTTCGTTCTTCATTTCCGGACGAAGGTAAAGCAGGGGAAAATAGGCGTGTCTTTTTCGACGTCAAGCACGTGATGTGTTGGGGCGTTTGTTTTCTATGAGGGATTGGGTGGTTAAAGGAAATCGATTACTATTGCAGTGATAATCGACTAAAAAATCGCATTTAGTAATGCCGTAATTTTTTTGGCTAACACTTAGTTAATATCATATAATTTGTGGTGTTTGTGGAAAAAATCTATGAAGATTTCAAAGAATTTCAGCACAATAAACATCTTAATACGTTTTTCGTCTCGCTGACTGTTGTGGAAAGTTTTAAGTAATCCTATGTAAAAAATTTTGCTAAAATGTGCCAGAAAGGATTAAATTTATATGGGTAAAATAATGTATCGTGGTGAGGAAAAGGATGACAGCGACGCCCATTAACAAAGGGTTAAGGCTACTAAAAAATTGGTAATTACATTACCCGAGCAACGCCGGGACGGGTACAGCTAGTATATATATATATATATATATATAATGTACATGTGTTTGTTTATTTATTTATATATATATATTCAGTGGAATCTTGATCTATCGTTTTTCAAGGGACCGACTGAACTGAATAATACATGCGGGAGATACACGATAGATGAGGGAACATAACAAAGCAACAGTATCGTCGGGACTGGGTTAAATAAACGACCCATACGGAAAAACGATGATTCGGAGAACGATCGATCGAGATTCCACTGTATGTGGGTGTATATATATATATATATATATATATATATATATATATATATATATATATATATATATCGCCTTCCGGCAAGAGTAACGGGACAACTCAAAAATGGCCATTTTTTAGTTGTCTCTACCTCCAGGTTCGCCTTTTAGAAGTCTTCATTCCGTGGGTACCGGGACCTCTCTAGCTACGGTGCCGGGACCTCTCCCATCTTGGCTGAAATATGTGAAGACGGGATTGATAGGAATGTGTCAAGAAGCAGTGTGATTGAAACTGTACTTCTACGCCATAGCTAAATATCATAACCTAAAAATTCGTCTACATCTTTAAAACTGCTCGATTTTATAAAGAAAAAAAGGAGCAAACTTTGTCTCTTCAAATAACACTGTATCAAAATTGTGTAACCTATAGGAAACTTGCGGAAATTGCATAACAGGAACGCAGTTCCTGAATATCCAGAATAAAAAACAAAAACTAGTTGCCACCCTTCTATTGTGGTTACGAAGAAATTGTGTTCCTGACAGTATAATAAAAGATAGATCAAGAATGTATTCAGGAGAGATACAGTCCTGTCTTTGCCCCCCCCCCCAAAAAAAAAAAAAAAAAAACTGTGTAGTGGCTGCATAAGTATTTCTTTCAAACAAAACACTTCTTTTGTATAGTTATAAGTAAGAAATATCGATCCAAATTAATCAGAGAAAATTTCTTTTAGTCCAAGTCGCTTTAATTTCTAACCTGGGGTTTTCCTTGTCCAAGATTAGACAATAAACCCTCTATTTGTTACGTTGAGTTTATACTTTCACTCTTACCACAAAAACTTTGGAAGACTCCCAAGTAATTAGGTGAAAAAGGGAGATTCTTTATAACCTTTTATCTGAAAAGTTGGGGCAGTTGGAGTATTGACGTATAGAAAATTCTGCCGAAACTACTATTTCTAGTTCACGCAGATGTAATAAAATAGAAATTATTTACGACCGTGTGCGGGATATCTGTTCCTTTTAGAAACTTATGTAACCCATGATTGCGAAT
Source organism: Dolomedes plantarius (assembly GCA_907164885.2). Classification (NCBI taxonomy): domain Eukaryota; kingdom Metazoa; phylum Arthropoda; class Arachnida; order Araneae; family Dolomedidae; genus Dolomedes; species Dolomedes plantarius. Next base: position 198,785,589 of record OU015491.1, on the reverse strand, counting down.
TACTAGGATTTTACGCATTTTTTGAAGTGTACTTGTTATATGACATTTTATATCGAGAAAACAGTTTTTAACCCTTCAGCGGGCGCGCCGATTTTTGGAACACCAGCAGGCGCGCGCGGAACAGAGTGCAACGTCTCTTTCAACCTTGATTATTCCTTTTGTAATAAACTTTTTCTTTTGAAATTGAAAACAATGATTCTTAGTTTTATGACAAGATATAAAATGTTGATAATATTGAGATATATTTATCATTAAAGGCCAAAGAATGCGGACACAATCGCCATATTTCAAAACTGTCCGGTTTGTTGGATCTAAGAACAATTTGCGAATGGATTCCTATTATGTCCAAAAACCTAAAGAAACAATGAGATTGTCCATCTTCGTGATATGCGGGATACCGCGCAATAGCTGTACATTTGATCGACTACATCAACTGCTGATTTTGTCGTATTGTAATCCAGTATAATCGATGGTTTACCACGGTTAAATCACGACTAACAAATGAATGGAAAGGAATACAAGGGTCAGAAAATCATACCTGCATTATAAAGGGTATAGCTATAAATTGAAACTGCTTAGAAAATTCAAAATTTACTTGTAAAAACAAACCATTCAAAATTACTAAAATGTTGCACTTTATGCACGGACGCGCTCCCTGAAGGGTTAATGTAGGATTACGTTCCTCCGTAACGGTCTTTCGGAAAGTAAAATTTCAGACGCTAAAACTATCCGTCCGTACCTCGCGAGTTATAATGTTTGCATCGCGCCAAACCCAGTCTATCCCTTGGACAAGCAGTGCACAGTTAAACAGAAAAGTACCAAAATGTGTCAAAATTTTGACATATATGTATATATGTGTGTGTGTGTGTGTGTGTATGTATATATATATATATACATATACACAAAAGAGGTAAGCAACGATAAGTAATCCTACGTCAATAACCTGTGGTACAGGGTGGCTAATAAATACTGTAACACTCCAAAAAATAAGAGTTAATTTTAATCGTTTGGAAAAACAATTTATCTATCTATTTGTGTGATTGGTAACTTTTTGTAAACGCAGACGATTTTTGTTTAAAGTAAAACATGTAGAATATTTTTAAAGATGGAAGCCAAAAGGTTAATGGTTAAACAGTTTTTTGATCGCGGATTTTCTGCAGGTAAAATATTTAAGCAATTAAAATGCCTTGGTTTTAATAGGACTTTTATATATAGGACTATAAATCGATTATTGGATACCAATAGCTGTAAAGATCGACCATGGTCCGGTCGTCCACGCACTGTTCGTACAAAAGAATGTATCAAAAGAATTCGTGAAAAGATACGAAGAAATCCACAACGTTCTGCAAATAAAATGGCTGCAGAAGAGAACATCAGTCGCAGAACTATGCAACTTATCATAAATGAAGACCTGGGTTTTCGCCCTTATCGCAAAAGAAAAGTTCAAGGTTTGACTACTGCACAAATAGTAAAAAGGTTACAAAGATGTAAGAAATTGCTGAACCGGCACGGTAGCAAAAGTGTTGAAAAAATAATTTTCTCTGATGAGAAGCTGTTTTGTACAGAACAAAGTTATAATGCTAAAAATGATGTTGTATATTCAGCAACCTTCGAGGATATACCTGAAAATCTTCGAACTGTTAAACGCTTTCTGAACAAGAATTCTGTTATGGTTTGGGCTGCAGTGTCACACAATGGAAAACTGCCTCTGAAATTCATCGATAAAGGGGTAAAAATCAATGCTGAATATTACAAACAGGAAGTATTGGCTACACGTTTATTACCACATGCTAACAGATTGTATCCCAAAAAGAATTGGATATTTCAGCAAGATTCTGCCCCGTCCCACCCATCCAAAACAACACAGGAATGGCTCCATGCCAATTGCCCGAAGTTTATCAAGCAAGAAGATTGGCCACCTTCTTCACCAGATCTAAATCCTTTAGACTATTGCATTTGGGGAATTTTAGAGTCTAAAGTAAATGCTAAGCAGCACAGAAGTTTGGACTCCCTCAAAGCTTCCATACGGAGTGAATGGGACAAATTACCTCATAAAATGATTCGTGCCGCAATAGGACAGTGGCGTAAGAGATTATCTTTAGCAATCGATAAAGATGGCGGTCGATTCGAGTAAAATTATTTGATGGCAAACTTTCATGTATAATGTTCATAATATTGTTGTATTTTCCATTTTCTATTTCATCTGTGTGTAATTAAATGATTCGATATTTGTCACAGTATTTATTAGCCACCCTGTAGTTTCGTTAGAAGAGCTTCGTTTAAGACCAAAACGAAGTAAATTGATGCAGTAGTTTTCTCTCACGGACTGCCCCAAAAATTCAGTTTGGCAACTTAAATATATAGATTTCTCTTGGCAGAAAAATATCACATTACTCTGCTAAATAGAGTATCATTAATGTAGTTCTTAATTAGATAGGTTGACACCAATCTATGAAATAGAAATGTTTGACAGAAATTACTTTTTAAAACCAAATTAACCCTATTAAACCATGATATTTTGAGCGCAAATTAACACGTTAAAATCCCATCCAATCCTGTAAACTGAGCTTTTTCACCGCACAAGGTTGTAATAAATAATGAACTAGTGTCCTACTAACCATCTTCGCATGCGTCACTCTAGATCAAAAATCGGTGCAGTGAATAAATGATACAATTCACTCTCAAAACGAAAGGGGGAGAAAAAATAATCACAGAAGGTAATTAAACTTCTTTTTTCTCGTGACATAGATCGTTAAGATTTTGACAACTCTCTCTTCTCGAACGAAACTGGATATTCATTTTAAACAACTCAATCACGAATATCCATAGTTTTCTTTTATTTTAGAAAGAAAGTTGTTAGAGCGTTTAATTAATAATGCATGTCTTGGGTTTATTTCTGTCTCGTTAATTTATATGAATCACAGAGGAAACGTGGAGGGTTACATAATCTTTCGTTGTGAACTGACATTGATATTTTCGGAAATTATAGGGATATAGGAGAGAATTATTAAAAATTAAGTGTTTGCTCCTGGATATGTATAATTGTGGGTGTGTATCATTAATGTAATGATGCATATCCAGCGGTAAATTCTTATTTTTCTATACTTTAATACCTATATTCTTACAGCAGTAAACAAGATGATACATATCATAAATAATCCAACATATATAGATAGAAATTATACTAAAATAGACAAAAACAAACAGAAATCAAGCACTCTGGGCATCCACGCACCAACGGCAAGATTCTGCATAAGAACCGGAACTGAACCATAAAACGACAGAGGTAATCGACAGGTCACGTCATCAGGGGGCCTAACCATGGTTAGGCCCCCTGATGATTACCTCTGTCGTTTTATGGTTCAGTTCCGGTTCTTATGCAGAATCTTGCCGTTGGTGCGTGGATGCCCAGAGTGCTTGATTTCTGTTTGTTTTTGTCTATTTTAGTATAATTTTTATCTATATATGTTGGATTATTTATTTGTTTTTTCACTATGGGGATATGAAGCTTCTGCGCTATCCTCTATTGAAAATGTTTTCTTTGCAGGATATGTTTTATGTTATAGTGATTTAGCAGTCTATGCTTTAATTTTAATTTTGTTTATTTCTATGGTTTACTTTTTAAAAAATGATACATATCATATTATAGAAGGTCGTAATATGGAATTCATATTACATCATATTACAGAAGGAGAAATAAAGAATAGCACCATGTAACAGTTTTAAATATCAAGGTCTGGATTCGATCTATAGCCTATATACAGAAGGTCCTTCACACTTTATGGAAATGATTTTGATAGTTAAGTTTTATTAATAAATGCCGTATTTTATGCGGCGATTTGCCTCTATCTGATAGTCATGGTTCTTAACAATAGCTCTAGCTCGAATTTTCCATGAAAGTAAATTTTTGCTTAATACTGTTATGTCAGTTTTATCTCATTCCTTTTGAACCGTTTTCCAAAGTCCGTTCAGTGTTCTTAGATGCCGTATTCCTAAGGCTCCTATTAAAAAACCGAAATCGCAAAAGTCCATCGGAGAAGAGTCGGGTAATTTTACAGGTATTTCATTAAATGGGATACATTTTATTCCTGTTTCTGATTCTTTCTTTGCTAAATAAGCGGCAATAGATTTAGACGTGTGACTAGATGCTTTGTCCATATGAAGCTTAACTTTATCAATGTCCTTTCCATAGAAGACTACAATTCCTTCTTCCAAAATTGGTTCTAAAATATTCTGCTAATAGTAAAGTGAATTAATTTTGGCTTTTGTTGAGACTTTTTTGATTTTTAATTTGCCGTTTTAACAAAATCCTGCTTACTATCATGAACTCCTTTGAGAACTTTTCTGTACACTGACGTAGCCATTTCGTACGGTCATTCCCGTCAGTTGAGAAATAGAAAATTGATCTTTTTTATTATAGACACTTAAATACACCCATGCCCCATCGAGTGTTACCACAAATTTTCATTTTTCAGCATCTAGGCGTTTTTCATATAATTGTCTACAATTTGTTTTTGTTTCGGTAATACGCTTGGGCTAAAGCAGATGAACTTCAGGTTTAAACATCTTTTTTAACTGCAAATCTTTATGAATGATTTTACTTACAGTGCCAGAAGACATTCCGAGTTTCGATGCAATGGCTCTTTGAGTCGGCGTATTTTCTTTTAGGATCAGAGACTTCACTTTCTTGATATTTACCTGCGTTCGAACTGTCTTAGGATGAGGTTTAGTGGTCATGTTTTCATTTTTACTTTCATTTAGACGTTTTTTCCCTTTCAAATTTAATATATTATAAATGCCTATTTTTGAAATGCCATAACTGCAATATTTACATCGCTTTATAATTTGGTGATACGAATATTTCTCCCCGGAAAGTGCAGTTTCGTAACCTTCGAGCCATCTATCAATTTTAGGAACCATTTTCAAAATAAATCTTTTATTTTACATTCCAGTCAAAGAAAAACATTATCAGACGATTATTCTGAAGTTGCCAAATTTTTATCTCAAAATGCAAACGCCGAAAACAAATTACAAAATCGTTTCCATGAAGTGCGAACGACCTTCTGTGCTGTGGGTATGTATTAATACAAGGTACGGCCATTAATTCCCAGGATTGATCTAATAACTCCAGAAAATATTACATGAAATACCTACCCATTTAATATGTTTCGAAGTAACTCCCACCTGCCGTAATGCACTTCTGTGCTCGGCTGTATAAGTTTCAGAAACAACTTTTAAACACCTCTTTCGGAATGCTCTTTAATGTGGACGTCACCGTTTTCTTAATGGCTTCGACATCCTCAAATCTTGTTCCCTTCATCAAATTGGCGCAGCATGAGGTCGTGGAGATGCAGCATCCTCCATATTCTCCGAACTTAGCATCTGCAGACTTTTTCTTGTTTCCAAAACTTAAAGATTTGCTGAAGGTAACAAGATTGAGGATGTCGAAGCCATCAAGAAAACGGTGACGTCCACGTTATAGAGCATTCCGAAAGAGGACTTTAAAAGTTGCTTCCGAAACTTCTACAACCGAGCACAGAAGTGCATTACGGCAGGTGAGAGTTACTTCGACACATATTAAATGGTATGTATTACATGTAATATTTTCTGGAGTTATTAGATAAGTCATGGAAATCAATGGCCGCACCTTGTATAATGTAATATAATATAATATATAATATGTGTATCATATTATATATTATATTATATTACATTACATTACATGTGATACACATCATTTAAAAAATGTATTTAGCTTGGAAATTTTTGCTCTTCACATTTCTATAAGGAATCATCTGGACAATCAAAGGTCCATGCGGTGTGACCGACATTGACTGTATAATGGTTATACATAGCACCATATTTGGTAGAAAAGATAATAATTACTCCTTTTTAGGCTAAGTTGGCGAGACACTAATAGAGCGAGAAATGCGATAATGACCATCACTCGAATATTCACGCACCAACCGCCATTGTGATCTTCTTTTTTGCCATTTTAGCGGCTGGCTTGTTTAGGAGTAGTGTCAGTTACAATACCAAACATACCGCTAAAGTAGTAGCACGATTTTAATTTTGGTTTTCTTGCATTAATCTGATATAGCCTTCGATTGTTTAATGCAGATCTAACGATAAAGCTGGTTTAAACCCGGTTTGTAAGTATGCTAAATATTTTTTTGAATTCAACAGGTATAGTTCTTGTGTTTAAACTCTATATGTACTAAAGTTGTGTTCGCATTGCTTCCGAATCCGTGAAAAGCGTCAGCGATTTTTTAAACCAATTACAGCCCAACGGAATGACCACGTGAAATGTCGAACCAATCACAGGTCTTGCGCACAATTTCAGCGCTAACGGAGGAACGCTACCCTCCTAGAGCAATACGAACAAGACCCGAGTTCCGTATTTAGATAAGAAAATCGTTTTTGATGACGTCGGTTCAATAATGGTAAAAATATAAAATTTTAATTTTCTCGCTATGGGCCATATTTGTTAGATCTATTTGTAAGTATTTGTAATGACGTTGCGTGGTATTGTAAATGAGATACTTTCAATGCATTTTGGCAACAATTAAAAAGATATTAAATTAGAATAAGAACGTGGCCATTGCATTTACTCAATACAGAAAACGTAAAAATTGAGGACAAATAACAGAAAAAAACATAGAAATGAAAATGACAGTACTCCTACATCTTAATAGAACCTTAATATATATGTAATATGAAATCTTTAAATGAAATTTATCGAAGACAGCTGTCTACAATAATGTAAACATGAAGTTGTAAATAGAAGCGGCACTCTGTTACGGCAATTTTCTCAAAATGGATCATAAGATAATTAAAAATATAATCAACAATATATAAATAAAAAAAATTTTAATAAATAGAAAATTTCAGCAGTGCTGTGCGCGAAATGTGAATTTCAAGCCAACAACAGAATCCTTATACGTTGATTAAATATTAATATAATTTTAATGCATCTCATTCTAATGAACAATTACATACGCTTTATTTTAGATTTTAAAGAATTCCTGTAGTATATTCTTAGTTTAAATTTGATTATTTTTGAAGCTTTTATTTTTGGAAATTCTTTTAAAGCCGAAAATTCCGGATATAGATGATAATTACTGAATTCGAATGCACAGAGTTGGCGAACAGAGCCTGCGGTCTCGGCATAGCAAGACTAAAAGTTTTAAACATTTCTTTAAAATGTAAATTCTTTGAAAGCATAAGAAATAGAAAAAGCTTTTCCAATTTTCAATTACTTTTCCCGAAACACGTGTGCCTCTGAAACCGTAAGTGGATTAAGGAGCCCCCAGAAAAATATTAGTCTTCAGAGAAAGAACCTTTTCTATGAAAGTTTTACAAGAAGTATTATGCAAAAGTTTTTTTCTGGTACGAAAAAAAAGCATAGAGACAATTTTTGGGGAATATTTCTTTGTGGTTTTTCCCCTTTTATCCACAGAGTGAACTTTCATGCAATATTGCTGGCTTGGCACAATTATGTATTTTATAAATATAATGGGGCATTCGTGGACAGTTTAAGGTAAAGAAAAAAAAAACCTTAATTTCATTTTTTTTCTCGATATATTGGAGTGAAAGCACGTTTATAGTCGGTGATGTTATTAAAAGCTTTGATATTAAAATTTCGGCATATTATTTCTACTTTAGAAATAAATTAAATTACTATAAGTTAAGGGAATTAAGGCCTAACATATTTAGATTCTGGAAGGTTCTATTCGTTTTTATACATTCTCAGTTTAATAATTAACGCTTGAAAATTATTTTTGGTTTGATGTAGTTTGAGCTGTTAGAAAATTACGCGAATTGTCGCATTTAAATATTTATATGACTCATTCGTTATTAGAAAAATTGTTTGTTAGAAAAATTGTTATTAGAAAAATTGTTTGCTTTAGGAGATTCACACGCCATCAGAGTTAGTCTTTCGGTACTACACTAGAGCTCTAGATCTGTGGTGCGCAAACTTGTTTTCGACCTCGAGCCATTTTCTTTAAATCAGTGATTCCCAGCTCGTAGAAGTCTGCGGACCACTAAGCCCGAAATTGAACCATGTGCGGACCACCCCCACCGGCTTGAGAGGGTGTATGAGGGTATAGAATGTCTCTTAGGCAAAAGGGATACAGGATTAACGTACCCACATTCTAACGTATCATTTTCTAATAATAAAATAATTATGTTAAACTTTTAAGAAATTTTAATTTAACACCTGATAGTCATCGGATAAATTCGTCCCGTTTAGTTCAATGAACATTGCTTTCGAAATACCAATTTGGCAATTTTTTTATATGTGGTGCCGGACCACCGGTTGGGAACCACTGCTTTAAATAGAAAATCACACGACTCCCCAATGAAAAGACTTTGGTCGAAGCAAAATTGAGAAATTAAGAAAATGTAATTAAGAATGAATGGGGAAAAAGAAATGGGCAAATTTTGACTTTAAAAATCCAGGTTGGAAAACCCAGTCTCTCGCAGATAGGTGCATGAAAATGGAAGCCATGGAAATACAGTCTTTAGCTGATGAAGATTTTATTGCAAGTGTGACACCTAATTTAATAATATCACAACATATTTTTTAATATATAAAAAATACAAATAAAAATATTAAAAATGCAATTATAGAAAATTAAAGCCTATTTTTTGAATAATTCAGTGGTATATAAACCTACTTCAGGTAATCCGCGACCCCTCCAATTTTTATAGCGATCCTCAGATATAGAACCAGATATAGTGCTCTATATCTGGTTCAAAATCTTCTTAATTCCACGAACCCCCCTCCACCCTCCCCCACCACATCACCATCACCAAACGTAAGAAAAAATAAAATGAACATTTCGCTACCCACAACATCCAATCTTAAAAACAGTTATAATTAATTACTGCAATTTTAATGTAAACTGTAATTTTAAGGACTAGTTCAAACTAGTAAGCTGCCTTGATAGCGACGTTTCGCGCCCCCCCCCCCTCTCATGTCACCGCGATCTTCCTGAGCGTCGCGGCCTCCAGGTCGAAAAACATTGCTCTAAATGGTAATGCCTTGTTATGTCTAACATTATGCTGTAAAACATTCTGGAACAACTACATGACCATCTCACTTTCTTTTAAAATGTGGATTATTTAAAATTGTTCAGACGTATTCAATCTCTAAGATGATTATAATCATCTTAATCATCACAGATAATTATCTGTCGAAAGAACTTCGTCAGAGCATACATATTCCTATGAGATCGTTGTAGTACCCTTGTTTGTTGTATCGTCTTAGTTTTTATAATATATACTACATATAATTTTAATTATATATACTATATATAATTTTGATTATATGTAGTATTTCATTTAATTATATGTAGTATAAATTTATATATAGTGAAAATACTCTAGCCGGACACCCTTTTTCGGCGGAACCCCTGTAAACGGCCATATTTTGTTCAGAACCTATTAAAGACTCCATATAGACAATATAATGGAAGAAACCTCTTTCCGACGGCCACCTCTCAAAACAGCCACTTTTATCTTTCGCAATCATGTCTGGTCTTCTTAGATAAGTTCCACCGTATGTACACACCCGTATATATATATATATATATATGACATGGCGGTAGCCCGTGTTCATATCTTCGGATTTAAAGTTCATGAAAAATAAAAACAACGGCTGTAAATAAACATCTGGCGTGACGACACAAAGACAAGGTATTTATTCACACATATTAACAGAAATCAGAAGAGCATCGCAATGCTGATCTTAGCACGAAGCTAAACGGAACACAACTGCTTTGTTTCGAATCAAAACTAACTCTACAGAAAGAAAAAATATTACTAGGAGTTGCCAAGCTATGAATACAAAAACTAGTCAAAATTACGATTACATTGGACTGACATCTAGGGGCGAAAGAATAAACTATAAATACTTTTCAAACAATATATGTATGTATGTATATATATATATATATATATATGTGTGTGTGTGTGTGTGTTTGTGTTTGTATGTAATCAATCACTGTGTATATATGCTTACTGCAGGTATTTATAAAATTACGTTAAATGCAAGAAAGGTATGCTCGTTAACAATGATTTAAAGTGTGAAAACATTAAGTTCTATTTATATTAAAAGTCTACTAATTCTTGATAAAATATATTTATTATTTACAACGAATATTAATCCATACAACTGTTAGAAATTCAAACTTTTCTCGGAACATTTTTCGGAATATTGCATCAATCTCTCCGACTTACTTTTTCATCAAGACGAAGCTAAAGTAAATAATGGTGGCTAAGGAGAAATAAAATTATAAGCCTCCTAAGAAAAATCTTTGCATGGAAATTTTTATGTATTATTCAACAGTATTTCTCGTGCAAACAGCAGAAAAAGGGAAAAAAAACGTCGGATTTTCCCATGTATCATTTTGGTTCGCTTTACGACTGAATGAGCATTCTTAGCGATATCGTGCGATTCCTTAATCTGTAACCAATGGGTGTGGTGTTTGTAAACATGACGAAGGATCGTGTTCTAAGAAGAAACACTTAATTTTTTAAAAATTTTTTTTGTTCCACGAAGCTAGGTCGGGGAGATATATTTCTAAATATTACATACTTTCAATTAATTTTTTTTATAAGAAATCGTATTCAATAGAAGCCAAACAGAGGGCGTCAGTGTCAATTTTCATTCTTCTGTGCCTACGAATGTAAATGCTAACTAATACCGTAAAATCTCGACTATAATACGCACCCGAGTATAATACGCATTCTTGATTTTGCGCGAAATTTTCGGAAAATATTAAAATTCGACTATAATACGCACTCATATTTTTCAATATTTTATTTAAAAATTGCACTAATATTTATTAACATAAATAAAATTTGTAATAAAAAGAAACGAAAACGTCAAATTCGGTAGGGAAAAAAAACTTAAAGTGTTAATTCAATACAAACAATACAGTTAAATTATCAGTTATCTTAATCACTTTCACTAGAATATAGCTCATCTATTGTTGTTGCGTCCATGTCATAATTATTGTTGTCGTCGTAATATATATCGCCATCATCATCCTCACTTGACGATAGGAACTGTGAGTTCCGTTTGTTTAAAAGGAATACTTGCTTAGTAAACGGGTGGATGAATCACGGAGTGCAGATGCGCACGCACGTGTGTTGGGACAATATCTTACTGCTGCTGTACGTTCGTTTATCCAATGTTTAAAACTACGTTTTTTTTGTACTCGAGTATAATACTCACCCTCATTTTTGCCGACTAAAATGTGAAAAAAAAGTCCGTATTATACTCGAAATTTTACGGTAATTAAATTTTTGATTTCGTTTAGGAATTGTATATGGCACGGAGAATCATTCCGGTCACTCTTTTATTTTGTCTGTGAATATGTGTCCAGTGACTTATCTATGCATTTTATTAAATATGCATTTTATTTATTTATGTAATCTGTAAGCCATGATGGTTGAAAATAAACAGCTTAAGGGCCTGTTCACATAGGAGTCCGGTAGCGGAAGCATTGAAGTATTGAAATACAGTGATTTCCGCTTATAAGAATCACTTTTGTTATTACTGTTTTTGATTCTTATAAGCGGTTGATTCTTATAGCCGAAATTTTGGTTTTTGGACAGGCACATACACACCTGTATATACATATATTAGATAATTTACCCTAAAATACTCTTTAATTTACGTTTATTATCATTTATTAAAATTATTTTTTATAATTTTAAAAATACAACTTAATTTTCAGACTTATAAGTCGATACACATGATTATAGTAAGAGAAGAAATTATTTGTTCCAATATTTGTTACAACATATCTGCTTAACAGTTTTATCATTTCACTACAGGAAGGGAGCAAGAAAAATATTTCTATGGTAGTTTGAGGTAATGAAGTTTTCAGGAGGCTGTTTATACCTCTTTCAATACCAATTTTCTCAGACGAAGATTCACCATCTAGCTTACGTTTCACGGTTTGATAACGAGCTGAATCTACTAATGTCACGTTTGCCTAAGTGACAGTGGACACTTCGCCGGAAAATTTATGTGTTTTAGGGTCCAGGAAGCCGCAACCAGGATGTGGGAGGTGGTAAAAAAGAGTCCCTGTCTTTGTCAGTGGAGAAAAATAAAATCGGACCCGGACGGGTGAAGATGCCCCTAGATCAAGCTAATAGGACAGTGTTTAACTAAAGCGTTTAAGGGGAAACTATTATGTTATGTCTAACAAAGAAAGGGACGCATTTTACGACTGTATTCCCGCCCATATTATCACTCTTTCTTTAAAAAGAATTAAAAAAAACTTCGTGCCTTTTGAGGGTTTGAGTGGCTTTTTTGGAAAAATGCAAGGAAAGCGAAGAGTGTAAGCTGATTCTTAAAACCGGTGGATTGATTCTTTAAAGCGAAAGTTTTAACATGGAAATAATACATTTGTTTTTGTTTTTGCGATATTGATTCTTATAAGCGGTTGATTCTTATAACCACTGATCACTATAAACGGTGGTTACTGTATATTTAACCAATGACAAGCCTCCAAACGATTAGCAACGAAATTTTTAACGCCTATGATTGGTTTATTTCCGTCACAGCGCCATCTTTCCTTTTACGCTTCCACTACCAGACTCCTATGTGAACAGGCCCTAATCCCTAATTAGGCGCGTTTCCACTTTAACAGTGGGTTTAAAATTTATTGCGGCCGGTAACTTTTTACGCGGCTTTCAAATTTTGTTTATAGAGTATTCATTTTTGCCGTTGTCCACTTCTTTAGATCTAGTGTCACTGCAAAAAATTAATGTTCATTGTCTAAGTGACGTAAGTTGCATTCAAAAAGAAAAAAAAAACAAAAAACTAAAGCTGTATTCTCAGTAATTCGTTTCTTTCACTTTTGGAGATTTGAGCAAATGCCTTCAAGCATTCCCTCGTAAACAAATAAAAGATCTGAAGTGATAACAAGTAGAGTACAAGCGTGACGTGGGCTTATAGAGAGATGGTGACGGGTATTTTCTATAAATGGCAGTATAGAATTAAAAAGAGGGAGAGGCGATCGGAGAGCATTTATCGATCTAGTATCTAGTATTTACAATAGCAATTAATACTTCTCAATAATTAACACACTTATTTAGTTTACTTGTAATTTAGAGAATAGATTCATCATCAGTCTTCAGTTTCATATTCCGATTTTATCTGTACAAAGAATGCGTGAAACAATAGATCTAAAGTCATAAGCATTTCTACTGAATGACGATTCAGTTATCCTTGTTAATACCCTATATTGTTTCAGAAATGAAATTTAAGAATTACAGATTGTAAACTTCAATCTAACTTAACCCATTTGTTACAACACCTAGGCTTTAAATTATACTTTAAATGTCATCCTCCGTCAGGCAAATAGCTCACATTTATACTCTAAAATCTCTGAAAGATCTGACTTTAGTGGCTAAAATCTCCGGCTCCTCAGACGTTTAGAATATGCAATGCGTTCTTTTTCGTTACTTTAGCTGTCAGTGAAAGCTCACGACGATGAAAGTTCAGACGAAGGCCTGGTGCTGTGTTACATATAAGCTTATTTTAAATGTCAGTGAAAGTGGGGGTTCATGGAGAAATTTCGCGGAACGTATCAATGTATAGAAGCTGCTGTGTATTAAATTAGGGGAAGTTTGTAGTATAAATGGGTATTTAGAAAATTGTTTTTGCATCGATAAATGTGTTGTGTGTATCTCTCACGTCATACCATGTTTGAATATTTAATAAATATATTGTTATACATGTCTTCGATTATAAATCAACGTCAACAATACATAAGTTTTGGATTTAAAAATTGAATATTCAGTTTTACGTATAATGTTATTTGTTTAAATATGAGTTTTACCATGATTATACAGTTCATTGAATTTCTTCTTCTTAGTATGTGAGTACCTTTCTTTTACTGAAAGTCAAAATTAATTATACCCAATTATATTTTTCTCATATGCAAAAAAGCATCAAGAGTGAAAAGTATATACGATAAACAAAATTATCACCCCAAAAAAATAATTTTTTAATAATTCATTCAGATTTTAACTATTCTCTAAACAGTCCTAAAATAAATTTAGAAAACGACAAAAACACCCAGCAGTACGTTTTTCACAAAAAACTAAAAGATAAGTTTTTAATTACAATTTTTTTTATCGCAATAGAATAAAAAATCAGAAAAAGAAGTATATTGTGTTTTATACTTTTTTAGAGCTAGGTAAACACACACACAAGGTTAAAGAAGGTTTAAACATTTAAAAGAGAAGACAGCACACATGAAAGATGCCGCATTTTTATATCCATTGTTTTTCTTTGAAAAGAGCTGAAAGTAGAAAATAACAGAATACCGAGAATTAATCGTTTGGATTCTAAAACTATTTTTTTCTTCTTTGTTTTGTTACCTCTAGTTCCTCATTCTGTTTTTAATGCATTCTTTTGTTTTTCTTGAAAACACTTTTAATACAAACTCGCGAACTCCTTTTATTTGTAGTTCGCTGCTCACACAGTATTCTTTTTAAATGAATTTTTCACCTTGCTTACTTTTGTTGAGGGGAAAAGAAGTATTACGGCGAAGTCACGCTGTTATAAATTTCTCCTAAACATAAACTTGAACCTTCGGATTAATATAGCTGGGAACATCTTCCCCCCAAAATCTTTTGTTTCACAACATTTTGTTTACCGTTATGTAGGACTTTCATACAAAAGGAAGGCTGTCTTAATTTTAATTTTATTTCATACCTCGTTGAGTAACAAGTTCTGTACTCAATGCACTTTTGTAATAAAAATCTTATACGTTGTAATTATTCGTATTTGTTTTCCGATGCGGCAGACACTTTGTCTTTCGACTTTTATCCAAATCACCGTGGATTTTTGAGGTTTCTTGTGATCAGAGAACCCTATAAGTCAGCCATTTTAATTCTCTCGGGCCACATGCATATGTTTGCAACGTCACGAAGGCCGCAACATAGTACACTATACCTCTAAATACAAGGTGCAGCCATTAATTTCCAGGATTGATCTAATAACACAAGAAAATATTACATGAAATACCTACCCATTTAATATGTTTCGAAGTAACTCCCACCTGCCGTAATGCACATCTGTGCTCGGCTGTATAAGTTTTGGAAACAACTTTTAAAGTCCTCTTTCGGAATGCTCTTTAATGTGGACGTCACCGTTTTCATGATGGCTTCGGCATCCTCAAATCTTGTTCCCTTCAGGAAATTGGCCCTGCGTGAGGTCTTGGAGATTGAGCATCCTCCATACTCTCCGAACTTAGCATTGGCAGACTTTTTCTTGTTTCCAAACTGAAAGATTTTCTGAAGGTAAAAAGATTTGATTATGTCGAAGTCACCAAGAATACGGTGACGTTCACATTAAAGAGCATTCCGAAAGAGGTCTTTAACAGTTGTTTCCGAAACTTATATAGCCGAGCACAGAAGTGCATACGGCAAGTGGGAGTTACTTCGAAACATATTAAACGGGTATGTATTTCATGCAATATTTTCTGGACTTATTAGATAAGTCCTGGAAATTAATGGCCGCACCTTGTATAATAAACTAAAAAATAAAACTCGAAACATAAATTCATTCAAGCGCTTATTTAAAAATGAGTGCGATTTTCTTTTAAATTGAGACAAACTTTTGACTATTTAAGACGTATAAAGTTTATACGTCTTAAATAGTCAAAAGTTTATAGTTGCCACGTGCTACCGTTTATACGACATCAAGGTAAGAATCAGTAAGCTGATTTTTATATCCGTCTTCTTATATTTCATTTTGGAATTGGATGATTCACTTAGTTGATGCAAACAACGGGAGCAGCAGGTTGTGCATAATTATGCAATTTTTGTACTTTTTCAGGCCCTAATTTCCAAAATTATGTTTACAAAAGCACATGCCTGATAATGAGTGTGAGTGCCTCGGGCCGTACACAAAAGTTTAGTGGTCCGCAATTTGAATATCCCTGCTATAAGCGAACTAGCATCGTCCCTTGTGCCACCTCAAGACAGCACCCCCGGGAGTGGCATGTGGGTGGCTCAAACTATCCTCCTACCCCATACAAACAAGACGGGGGGACGCTCCGAAATGCAGATTTAACGTATCTATGACCGGCATGGACACGAGGACATGCAGTGGTGCTCGTCGAGATCCGATCCGAGCACCATCTGTTCCGAATTCCAACGCGCTATCTGATAGGGTGCCCCCAATCTTATATAAAATGTGATATAAAATTACATGAAGGAAATGGGAGTTGAGCAGTGCAGTGTTATAACTAGGACAAAAATAACTTTTTTCTAATAATTCGTTCAAATTTTAACTATTTTCTAAACCGTCCTTATTAATAGTCATTAATATTAGCAGTCCTTACAGACTTAGAAAAGGGTAAAAACACCTTGCAGTTGAAGCCAATCTCTGTCTTTACTGAACTATGTGATCATCCATTTCTGGGATGCCATCACACAGAAAAAAAAAGTTCATAAATCACCAAAAAAGCCCAACAAAAAATATCTACATGGCTATTAAACGTAGTAATGTTACTATCATATCCAAAATAATGCGCTTGGCTCATTTTTTTCACGACATATAGATTCTGTGCTGTCCATATTTAAAGTACCTTGGAACCTCACTTATTAAAGCATTTTCGGGTACAATAAATCTCATTTATATGTCACGATATATGGGAACTCGCTTGTTGGCATCTCGAAATAACTCCGTTGATATACAACATCCTTGAATTCGATGATCAGATAATTGACTTGTTGACGTCCGGAGTTTTAGAAACCTAAGCTTTGCTTCTTTTTAAAACTATCAATCTAGCTTATTCGCATACTCTTATTATAGGATTATCCTATTCGCGTACTTAACTTATATGCCTACTGACTTATTACTTTTAGCACTGCAGGAAATGCACAAAAGCGGGGGGGAAAATTGGATAGGTTAGAATAGTTAAATGCATTGAAGCGTGGAGGGGTATGAATTTTAAATAGTTAAAAAATAAAATTAAATAAATAAAAAATGAGTAAATAAATTTGAAAATAAACTTGAATAAAACGAATTCAAAATAATGAAAATGTCAACTCATATTTAACGTTGAAAAGCTGAGACTAATGGAGCTATCGGCTTAAACATTATATAAATTCAGACATTTATATAATGTTTAAGCTACTATTTATGTGGAATTTTTAAACCTAAATCTAAGGTAGTCATTTTAAATCTACGTCCTTTTCCAATGAAATACTATATTAAAATTGCAATTTAAGTGACTTGCTTGTTCACATTTTTTAAATTTTTTTTGTAATGGCTGGGAGAACTGAGCTTAGGCTCTTATCCATGGGGAGCCGGTAGAGTGATACCACTTCGCCGCATACGTTGCCCCGGGTGCACCACATGGGGTGGGTCCACACTTCACCCGTTTGATGGTCCGTGAATTTTGAACCGAGTCAAGTGGCGGGACCAGGCCACCAGACCCATCACCCTCAGAGGTAATTTGAGGACTTGGAGGACGTTGCAGCCACGCCCTATTTTACGTGCCCCGGCCACCATTAGTGAACACGGTGGTGGATTTTTGACAGCGACCGGCCCGTCGAACCCACTGGCTCGACGCCTTTGCCAACCGGACCACATAGAATCCGTCCACATAGACCCTGCCTGTTCACATAGAATCCGTTATCGTCAGCGTTATTCGTATTGGCATATTTTAAACCAATCACAGGCCTTAAAAAACCCCTTAACGATCGCATAATATTCAAGAAACCATTAAAAAAAATACCCATTTTTTTCCGGAGGATTTTCTTTGTTTCTTGAACTGCCACATCTAGTTAAAAACAAACCATCCCAATTACATTATAAATAGTCTGGTGCTGCCATCTGGTATGTAAACTGAGAAATAAAAATTTTTCAGGGTAAATGAAATGGATTTTTTAAAAAAAATTTTGGTGTGTTGCTTTTGAACACTCCGGCCCGGAAATATCATGGGCACGAGAAATAGAGGGCGAAACCTCACCCCGTAATTTTGACGCGAGCGAGAAGGAAGGGGTTAACAATTTCCTGGCTAATCGTTTGGAAGTTTGTCATTGGTTAAATATATTTCAATACGAGTGACGCCGACGGATTCTATGTGAACAACAGGCCCTTATCCGAATTGCTTGAATGATACGCTTCTTCAACTCATCCACAGTTTCAATTTTTTTTGTTTATACACAACGGATTTAATGAATCCCCAAGCAAAAAAGTCTAATAGCGCCTTATATGCTACGAAACACTTGGAGAGAACCGGATTACCATTTAGACGTCAGTCGTGCTACAAAAGGTGCACACATCGATATCTATGATACTATAATCGAAATCTATGATTGATATTAAAACATGGTGAGATGTTCTTTCTTTTTAAGTAAATATTTTAAAATTCTAATGGGTAGTTCCGTAAAAATAAGCCATAACTTTTGGATACCTTTAGCCGGACACCCTGTTTAATTTTTTTAATATCTCAAGCTAATTATCTATAAGAAAAAAAGTAAATTCTAAAAACAATTTTAAATAGTATAATGATTAATAATTGTGGTTTTAAATAGTATATTGATATTATTTAAAGTTTTTTAAAAATAGATTCTAATATAAGATGTTAAGAATATATTTAAAATTATAATGTAAAAATTTAAGTTTATAACTTGATAGTTCTAAATTTTTAAGCATATTCCAAAACTCTTATGAAATCAATCTGCTGTAAATTCAAACATCATCGCTGAATTCGCACAAGTTCTAAAAAACACGAGAAATCTGGATCCGTCTGGGAAAATAAATTGGTATAAAAGTTTGGGAATAGTTAGTGAAATTCTCAATTTAATCGAAAACTTTGATCTATCAGGGAATTTTTTTACTGGACTCTCTTTGATTGGAATTTTTTTAAATTTTAACGTACATTTAATAGTCCGTCAGCTATCACTCATTTATAATGGAATGTAAGTGTCTCACTTTATATCCATAGAATGTGGACATAATAAAAGTTTTCAACATATCCAATTTAAATTTTTTTTCCCTTTCAAGCGAAGAAAGGTTTAAAAATATATAAATTCATGCATTATCTCTCTGAATATGTGACTTGAAAAGTTTGTATTTTAAAATTATTTTGGAAAACGCATGAGGTTATTATGTCGTGAAAAGTATGGTTTTGAATAATGATTAGAGTAACATTTTAATGTTTAGAAAATTGTCGCTAAGTACTCTTAAATATGTTTTGAGCAAATGACGATTAACTTTCTGTTCTAGAAGATAATATATCGACAGTGGACCAAAATAAGTTGATTAATAAAAAAGTTTGTTTTGCTTAATTTATTACAAGTTTTTTTTTTATACTTATATATTGACTTTTTACTTATTTAGAGCGTCTTATTTATGTTCATATAAATAATCAATATGTTAAATATTAAATCTAATGTTATGTAATAACTCTTGCATCCTTCATTATATAATATTAGAATATGCAATACATACTTTACTTATCGTGTTTGAATTACTTTAAATAAAATTTCTTTTCAAACAACAAGGCATGTGAACTTTCACGAGTATCCGATATTTATTTATGTGATTATAAGTTATTTACTACTTCTTGTAATTATTACGATTAAAGGCTAAAAATTATGGGAAATTTTCTCGCTGTGTTCCTGTGCAAATTTCCTCGTTATTACAAATTTTTCCACAATTTTAATTGACAGCAGTTCTGCGAGCGGTTAACTAACAGCAGTTTTTGCGAATTTCCACTATTTTGTCATGATATAACGTGTTCTACTTTTAGTCATTGCCTTTTTTGTTAAAATTATAGGATTATTAGCGCTTGCATCGTAAAAAAATCGCGTGGAATCGATAAATTTTTTCTCCATTTGTTTTCTATAATATTTTTCATTAAATATACTTATTTAAAGGAATATCAGAAAATTCACAAGTTAAAAAAATAGAAAATATTTAAAATTATTTTCAATCATGTTTCATCGCTTTCAAATAAGAATATTTATTCCATTGTTGAATATTTTGTGCACCAATAAACAAAGACACAAATTATCTGTGATGTATTTTTTAAATTTTGTGGTTAGAAAACTGATATTTTGGAACGTTAACTCCTATAAGCGGAACGCATATATTTGGAAATATGAATTATGGGTGTTAAATTGCAAAGCTATTATGGATGAAACTCTTAAATTCTTCATTATTTTGTATTCAGTATATTATTCTATTTAACACGCTATTTAAATGATATAATAGTTTGAAATTATAAATATTAAAATTTCTTGTTCACATTACTTGTCCGCAGCAGAGAGTTGCGGTAACCATAAAAAAAGTAACCAACCACAGAGCACAACTCAATGACCACGTGATATATCAAACCAATCACAGGTTGCGTCATTGTCAATAACGACGGTGCCAGCGGCAGAACTCTACGTTACGCTTCGAAAGCAATGTAAAAGAGGCCTAAGATTTTAATACATGAATTCTGGTTTAATATCCCTCCTCAAATACATCGTATTAATTGCATATTATATGTAAGTGATCCTTTATTAACAATTGTAATAAAATCCTTTTATGTTCAAAGCTAATAGAATTACTGAAAAGTAATTTAAAATAGCTGAAAATTCAAAAAGGTTATGTGTTTTGTACATTTTTTTATAAGAATGTAAGATTTCCCAGAATGGATTTAACATTTTGAAACTGGGCGTTTTTTTAAATCGTTGAAAGGAAAATTTTATGCTAAATTTCCTGGGAAAACTCCTAAATGTTCAGTTCGAACCGAATCGTTAATTCTGGAAAAGATATTAAACATCAGGCGTGATTTTCAGAATTGAATGCAGTTTGAAGAACAGCTTCATTATAACTAATTCTCATCAAACTATTCTCCATTAACTACTCCTGTAATTAATCCAACTTCGCACTGTGCTTGAGCAATACTCTTAATGCAACGAAAATACAGGAGGATAATTTCAATTTAAAGGCAATTCTAAAAGTTTCATTAAAGCAGAAAATGTGTATATTTATATACTAAAAATCTAATTCTCAGACCGAATTATATCAGACTTTCTAATTATCAAATCCAACGATCTCCTAACTATTTGCATAAGTCCACATACTCATTACAATTTAAATTTAATTAAAAGAAATTTTATCAGAATTTGCATTCACTATTCGGGTATGTTTATTTTAAATTAATTTTCCCGTGAATAGAGTCAATGAAATATCCCCCCGTAAGGAATAAATAAGAATTGTTGTTTTTTTTTCTTTTATCTTATATTGCGGGACAATCAATCTTCCTTAATGTATTCACTACTTAGGATTCGAAAGAACAAGAAAGTTGTTCTCCCCATTCGGATACAAAGAGACACGTTTGTTGAAGCCTCCCCCAACATTTCCGCCATCATTTCATTTAAAATTCAAACTCTCCAGACTGGTTGGTGTACAGTATTAGTGTTTGTGTGTATCAAGTCGAGCGGAGTTTTTAAAAACCACTTTTTTATGTTTTTGTTTGTAAGAAATATTTAGTTATCCTGTGAGGAAATTTCCTGTTTTTTTTTGTGTGTGATCAATCTCGGTAACATGTTTGTTTTATTTATATTAAAAAATGTACGTTTTACGTCGATGTATGATTAAATATTTTGTAAGCTTAAATTTGCGTTCGTAGTTATTACATTTTGAAAAACCTGAAGTCTGATTAGTACGACAAAGGTATCATATTTTCTTGTGATAATGAAGTCTGGTTAGTACCACAAAATTATCCTGTGAGGAAGTTTCCTGATTGTTATTTTTTTATGATCAATCTTAGTAACACGTTTGTTTTGTTTATATACAAAATGTACGTATTACTTCAATGAATGATTAAATTTTTTATAAGCTTAAATTTGCATTCGTAATTATTACATTTTGAAAAACCTGAAGTCTGATTAATACGACAAAGGTATAATATTTTCCTGGGATGATGAAGTCTGATTAGTACGACAAAGATATATTTTCCTCTGATGAAGTTTCCAAGGTTTTTTCTTTATGATCAATCTCAGTAACACGTTTGTTTTATTTATATAATATATGTACGCATTACGTTGATGTGTAATTAAATTTGTTGTAAGCTTAAATTGATATTCGTAGTTATTACATTTTGAAAAACCTGAAGTCCGATTAGTACGACAAAGGTATCATATTATTCTGTGATGAAGCTTTCTGATTTTTAATGATCAATCTTGGTAACACGTTTGTTTTATCTATATTTAAAAATGCTCGTGTTACTTCGATATATAATTAAAATTTTCGTAAGCTTAAATTTACATTCTTAGTTATTACATTTTGAAAAGCGAATTCGACAAAGGTATACTGTATTTTCCTGAGATGAAGTCTGATTAGTACGACAAAGGTATCATATTATCCGGTGATGGAGCTTCCTAATTTTTTATGATCAATGTCAGTAACACGTTTGTTTTATTTTTATTAAAAAATATACCTTTTACGTCGATGTATGATTAAATTTTTCGTAAGCTTAAATTGTCTGTATCAAGTCGAGCGGAGTTTTTAAAAACACTTTTTTTGAGGTTTTTGTTTGTAATAAACTTTTAGATATCCTGTGATGAAACTTCCTGTTTTTTTTTTTTTTTTTTTTGGTGTGTGTGTGTGTAATCAATCTCGGTAACAGGTTTGTTTTATTTATATTAAAAAATGCACCTTTTATGTCGATGAATGATTAAATTTTTCATAAGCTGGAGTACATTCGTAGTTATTGCATTTTGAAAATCTGAAGTCTGATTAGTACGACAAAAGTATCATATTATTGTCATATCATCCTGTGGTGATGAAATCTGATTAGTACGAAAAAGGTATATTATCCTGTGATGAAGCTTCCTGATTTTTTTATGATCAATCTCAGTAACACCTTTGTTTTATTTATATTCAAAATGTTCGTATTACGGTGATGTATCATTAAATTTTTTGTAAGCTTAAATTTACATTAGTAGTTATTACAGTTTGAAAAACCTGCAGTCTGATTAGTACAACAAAGGTATGATATTTTCCTGTGATGATGACGAAACGGTAAGAGGTACGATACACGTGGTGAGAACTGGATTACCATTTACACGTTAGTCGTGCTACAAAAGGTGCACACACAGGCCCTGATTTTCCATTAGGCCCGGGCCTAGGGGCCCTCGAATGTTGGGGGACCCAAAAAGTTTTATTTTAAAATAAAAAAATCCCAATTAATCTTTTTCTTTTTGTTTAACCTTCTTTGATACCAATTTTTTTATAATATCCTTTCAAATTTGATTGATTGGTTCATCATATGTATAGTTAGTTATATGTACAGTTCATCATATGTATGTTATAGTGTATATAAGAGATTAATACGTTTTTCTGGTGTGATGTAATTTTAATGATGAAGTTAATATGTTGCATTGCTTTTTGTTATTTGATAATGTTCTAGGCTTCTACGCTTCAAATAGCCAATTTTTAGTAAAATGGTACTTTCACAATGATTCATGATTATTATTTTGTGTGTCAATTTTGGAAATTTTACGCCCACATCAATGTTAGGGGGGCCCCCATCCCGAGTTGTGCCTATAGTCAAGAATTTTCTAAATCGGGCCCTGTGCACACGTCGAAATCTATGATACTATGATCGAAATCTATGATTGATATCAAAACTTGGTGAGATGTTCTTTCTATATAAATAATTTTTTTTAAAATTCTAATATATAGTTCCGTAAAAATAAGTCATGATTTTTGGATACCTTTAGCCCGGACACCCTGTACTATTTGCATTTTTTTAAACTCAAAATGGCCGAAGGTGTAAAATTTCTTTCTCTACTACGGAGTACACTTTTTAAAATAAATCTTTCAATCCAAGTTCGGCGATCTTTGGACACATTTTCTCCATAGTTTAACATTGAGGTGGGTGAATCCAATAGGGTTTGTAGACAGCAGCCTTAACTGTCCAAACAGCGAACGTAAAATCTCAGTTCTCTCCGAAACAGATTCCCTATAACCTTAAACCGATATTGTTCATACAGATCACGTCCGGTACCATGTACTAACAAAGCATTCTCTATGTCACCGGCGATTATTCAGTTCAGTGATTTCATTTCCCCGTTAAATTATGCACATCATAACTGGCTACAAATGATGTGACGTACGCTGGTAAACCACACTCGATCCCAGCAGTAAAATTTGCCCTGCGCAATCTCACGTCATTGTATCGTTTCGTGTCGGGTTTTAGATGTTTCACGAATACTAATTAATGTTATCATTTTTGCTGTTTGGGTAGTTTGTGATGCAGAGACCATGCGATCAAGTTTGTTTGTCACCCTCGATTAGTTCACTTAGGGGTATGTAATTTTGTTTTGGTATTTTAAACCTCGGGTGTACTTTAATTCTCAGGTTCTCAGATTTATTGGCTTTTTCTTCAACTATCTTCATCCGTTTCTTGCTGAGAAAACAAAATGGAGGCTTTCAATCCTTCTATTAATATGGCTTTTTTTTAATCTGATGTTTTCAAGTATGACAATATATTTCGGTTTATTTTTTTATCGCAGATTTTAAGATTATAGTATCTTAGGATATTTGGTTAGACGAAGAGGTAAAATTAGTTCGGTCATGTGAATAATTTGTTGCATGCACTTTGTCTATTTTAAACGCCTGTTCACGTAGAATCCGTCAGCCTAAAAATTTTTAACCAATCATATAGCAATCATTGACCCATTTAACCAATCAGCGCCAACGGAATCTCTGACACTGACGCATTCTATGTGAACAGGTCCTAAACATTAGATACAGCAATAATATGATAATTCAAACTTCGTTGTCTAGAAAATGTACTTAATACCGCGTATTGACATCATCAATTTTAAAGTGTATATGTATATGTGTATATGTATATATGTATTTGTATGTATATATATATATATATATACATACAAAATTATATACATTCAAATTTGAACTGAATATACTGGAAGAAAGGTTAAACGATTTGGCATAATACACTGCTGGCCACTGTAAATGCAACACCCTGAAGGAAACATGCAAATAACATGAAATTTACAACATGCATTTACACATGCATTATATGTATATATGTGTATATATATATATATATATATATATATATATATATATATGTATATATATATATATATATATATATATATATATATATATATATATATATATATATATATATATATATATATATAATATAATATATAGTACATTAATAACGGGGGAATGATTTTCCATTGTCAAGTATAACTTTGGATAAAGATAAACTTAGGCCTCGATCACATTACTTCCTCAGCATAGCGTTTCTCCTTTGGCTCAGAGATCGTTGATATGGTCTGTGATTAGTTTATTGTATCACGTGGTAATTGCGTTGAGAACTCTGTGATTGGCTAAGAATTATCGCTGGCGATCCGCGTCGGAAGCAATGGGAAACAAAGGCTTAAAATACCAACAGCTATGGAAATGTGTGGAATTGGGCACAAATAATTGTTTCCATTTCAATTTTAATAAAATAGAGAAACATCTAAATGGTTATATTTATGCATACGACTATAGAACATATCATTCCACTATTTAAGGATAGTCCAAATACTGTAGTGTGTAACGTGTCAATGCAAAAACAGTCGCAGTTTAATTCACAACCCTAGTATTTATTTATTATTTATATGCAAGAACTACAACTCTGTTTAAAAAGGAAATTTATACTTAGTATATAATAATAATATAGGATATAGATAGCATCTAAACAACCCCTGATAAGGTAAAATGCCTATTCAGGCCAGGATCATATGAAACACTTTCGATACATCCTCTATATCTTTTCACTGCACGGCGCTACCATATATTTTGCTTCGGAGAAAATTTATTTTATAGATCCGCTTACATGTAACCAGATAACATACACACATATATGGTGAGCCAAAAGTTCGTAAGAACTTTATCACAATTTCTTCCTTTTTATGAATTTTTGAAGAAATGCGGTTTGCAAGAAAAGGCTCACAAGGAAGTCTGATTTTTTTTTTAGCAAAAAAATAAAAATTAGTTTAAAAATTCACCGGTAGAAGGCGCTGACGACCCGAAACACAATGAACAGGGTAACAGTACGTTCCATTCATTTATACTTGCTATAACAATTATTCAACATGACCTCCAGAACAGTGTACGACACAACTAAGACGACTCAGATCAGAATTTAACAGATTGACCAACAATGCTCGATCGTGTAATGACATTCTGAAAGCGAATGAGTTACCTCGTGTATCACGGTCTTTTATCACAAGATTGATTTGCATAATTTTGCTGAATGTCTCGCATGTCAGCGCCATCTACCGGCGACTTTTGGATTTATTTTTTTTTTTTTTTGCTGCTCAAAAAAAATTTTTTGACTTCGTTGTGATCCCTGTCTTGCAAACTGCACTTCTTTATCATGATTTCTTCCTTTCTTCTGAATTTTTAAAGTTTTTACGAACTTTTGGCTCACCCGGTATATATATATATATATATATATATATATATATATATATAATTAATAATAAACGCAGGTGTTATTAAATGTGATGTAATTGACTTTAAATCCACATTCCTCTTTTATTTTTATGACTAAAAAAACACAGTTTTTGTTAACAAAGAAAACAAAAATGGTATGCATTGTAGGATTAAAAATGCACTTGGCGATCAGCCAACTGATGTCGTTTCGAGGCGCTGGATAAATTTGCTTATTCCTTCTGCCACAATCATTACAGCGGTGCTACTGTCATCGATTCTGAACACCGTCAATGAAATTTTCACGCTTCTGAAAATATGTCAGGTTACAGTAAGCGGCTTTTAGTGATATAGATGCGAGTTCAAATGCTGAATTAGTAGAAGATCATGGTTTCTGAGTGGGAGGGCTATCCCAAGAATGGAGGGTAAAGCAATTTTAGGGCAACAATGCCTTAAATTCTACAAATGCAAGGTTCTAAAATGTTAATAGCATAAGAAACCGGGAAAAAATTAAAGTTTTGGCGTTTTAAAGGTATTTTCAGATTGTTTTTGAATTAAATGTGAAGTTTAGGAGGAAAATCTTTAAATTGTTCCTTTCGTCTAATCGCTATTTTAATAGTGTAAGTCGAATACCGGCCTTGGGGTTAGGAGATACGGGTTCGGCTCATCGGGTTATGGTCGTTTCAGAGGATCCCGACCGTTGAAGCGGAAGAAAATTTACGGTAATATAATATGTGATAAATATCCGGCGTTCAAACAAATTAGCACTTACTAAAACAAAAATTTCAAATGGATATTTGACATCCTGTTATTTAAGACTGCTGTGTACTAACCCTATTGGATTCGCTAACCTCAATGTTTTCCTAGGGAGAAAATGTGTTCAAGGATTTCCAGCTAAAGTTTTTTTTTAAAAATTGTACTCCGTAATAGAGAAAGATATTTTATACCTTGGGATATTTTTCGTTTTTTTTTTTAAATGCAAATAATATTTTAAAATTTAAGTCATCCGGGGAAAAAAAATCTGGTATAGTGCATTTTAAACGCTTATAAATTCCTTTCGTGGACGAAATTTATAAAATGAATCCTGTTGCTAGGTGCAGTAAAGTTCAGGCTTTTTGAAAATACCATTTTTATTGGATTATCGGCATTTATGTAGCTGTAAATAGTAGACGAAATTGCTCCATAGGTTAACATTGAGGTGAGATAATCCATTTGATTTAGTACACACCAGCGTTAACCTCCCTATATAATACCTCCTATTACTAAACTATTTCAATCACATTATACGACCGTGAAAGTTAAGAGACACGGGTTCCGATCCCGAGGCTGTTGGGCGGTCTTTTACTTGCTCATTTTTTAACTGTTTCGAAAGTCTTAAAAAAATGTTACTCAGGTTCGAAAATAATGCTTTGTTAATCGAATTATTGCATTTTCTTTGTGGGCAAGCAGGAGTTATATAAAATATAAATTTGAAATTTATAGAAAAAATTGATATGAATACACGGTAAAGAGGCAATTTTCCTTTATAGATTACACGTTTCCTTTATAGATTTATAGGAGAAGTAGAAAATAATTTTAATAATCTCTAAAAATTGGTATTGATTATTTAAATATTAAAACTATCATATTTTGAAATGAAACTCATATCAAATCTAACGTGGTAGCCTTGGAAATACACTTCACTGTGTTTCTATTAACAATTGGTGAAAAACGCTTAAACAGAAACTTCTTAAAATCCTCAATAAACTTTGATAATGGCGTCTAGCTATAACTAACAAATAGTTAGTTATAAAGCCGAGGTGAAGTTTTCTGTAAGAATAATTCACAAGTGCAGCGTTTATGAATTCTCCATAGAGACAGTTCATACCTGATGCTCCTCTGATATATGTAGAGCTAACTATATTAATAAGCTCGAAACTAGTTTTGTGTACACGTAGTACTACTGCATTAATTTAACGTTTAACTGCATTAATTAAACGTTTTGTCGTTTAGAGATTTACCTATAAAAAGAAAAATACAATTATTATCACAAATGATGTAAAAATGCCTCAGAAAATGTAATGTTTTTCCTTAGCTACATGCAAATTAACTAATGTTATTTACATCAAGATCAAAGGGAAGTACCAGCTGCTTTTGCAATACATTTGCAACAAAATATCTTCTAGATTATTTTTAATCATACATATTAAGTGCAGTCTACGAAGAGAATATATGACCAAAAATACAAAACTCAGCAACAGTATTAAATTTATTACGTCTTTTAATTGCAAGCGAAAACAAAACCGTTGGAAACGGAATTCGTTTAAATGTGGAATTACAGACATTTTAAAGTATATTTTGGCGAAATATTTATTCACATGCTATTTTTATTTGGCTTGGAAAGAAAATTATTTCAAACATGTGTTCCTGAAGTTGCTTTTGCTCTTGGAGTTAAAGGAAAAGAATGATCTAAATTCAATTTGGGAGTAGCTGAGTTTTATTCTAAACTGTTTTAATAGTTAATGCGCGTAAGAGTAAATATACCCATAATTTTAATGTTATTTTTAAAGCGCTTGTTAAATTTCAACTTTCAAATGTCCATTGATATAAATCCCTTAGTTATGCAGACAAAAGATTTCATTGTTATATTTTTTATGCTTACGTATTGAATTAATGCAGATAACTAATGTGAAGTTCAGTGAATGGTTTTTATAGAAAAAAAAAAGTTTGAAGAATAATTAATATATATATATATATATATATATATATATATATATATATATATATATATATATAATATAACAGTTCCGTAACTGACTGACTGACTGACATACAACGCACAGACCAAACCGCTGGACCTAAAGGGCTGAAATTTTGCATAGTGATTCTTCTTATAGTGTAAGGGTACACGAAGAAAGATTTTTGAAAAATTCTTCTTAGATTTTTTCAAATTAAATTTTTAAGCTGTTTTGTGACATTCTTTAAAGTTCGCATTTAAAATAATAATCCAAGGGTTATAAAATTTATATCACAAGAAAGATCATAAAAATTCATTTAAAGTGAAATCTTTTTCGAATTTTCTGATATTTGGTGAATTTTTAAAAATTGAATTTTAGAATTTAATTTATTAAATGCTGATCACGTGGTTTCTTTTCGTGGTTACTTTTGCATCCCGTGCATAATAACGAAATAAATTGACAAAATATATTTTATTCCTTGCTAATGCGAAAGACGATTGGACATATCCCAAAAAATATTAAAATACTGTAAAAGAAATGTTCTTCAAACTGTACTATATTCTTTAGTATGTTATATTCGATTTAATTTGAATATTTTCTTCTACATTATTTTGTCTATAAAAATATCCTTTACGATTTTTTTTATAAATATTTTTTTGGCATTAATTGCCTACATTGACCGTTGTATTTATTATAAATATATTTTTTTGTTCTTTTGGTATTAATTATATACATTGACCGTTGTATTTAATTTGACTACGTAGGGAAGCACGAGTATTCAGCTAGTAGAAAATATATAGTGCCTAAACTATTAAAAGAAACTGGGGAGTAAAGTTTAAAATATTTACATTGAAACAAAATTATAACTTACAGTGAGCAAAAAGAAACTATATTTGAGAATTTTGAATTTCAATTTCGGCTTTCTTCATTAGGAGTAGAGAATCGTGCTCAATGCAAGCAATGGGAAGGGAAAGTATTTAGCAAGCCATTGTTGTTTTCATTGTCTTTGCTTGTAGTTTGCTGGACCTTATAGAGAATATCTCACTTCTACCCAGACTTGGGTGTATATAATTTGAAGTGGCAATCTAAATGAATTTGATACAAACACAGTTTATACATGAAACAATGTTTATTGAATTCGTTGCACATATAGAATTTGCTTTTACAGCAATAAGCATACGTACTACTTGTACGGAATATATATTAACATTCAATAGAAATACACTTTGCAAATACAGCATAAACCAGCAGAGAGTCAAACCAGCAGTACTGCCACGTAAACTTTGGGCCCACTAAGCACTAGCGCAGGATAGCACCTGGAGCTGCTTTTTCTCGTAGCTCCCTTAACTCGCTTATCTATCAACTTTAACAACCTTTTTTCAACCTCTGTATTAATCAAGCTGCTTGGTATTTATACCAAGCGCGTATGCCGAAATTAGCATATCTCAAGCAGCTTCTTTAATTCATTCACTCAAAAGTTCGATTCTTGTGAATCGAATCTTATGTATACCTTACAACCTTTTGATCTAGTTCTTTTAAAGGAAGCCCCTTCGGTTTTCGGAATTGAAGAGTTTGCCTTACTTATTCATTGCGAATATTTTATTGTTTTGTTCGTCCCTAAGTTGTAAGGGTTTGACGTTCCTCTTATCAGGTCCAGTAGATGACAGCAAGAAGAAGGGAGCAACTTTTTTTTTTATTAGGCACCACAAGGGTCGGTGTCCGACTGGGCCCTAACGTCACTACAATTTAACCCTTCTGCGGACGCGCCCGTGTACAGAGTGCAACATTTTCGTAATTTTGAATAGTTTGTTTTTACATGTAAGGTTTGAATGTTCTAAGCAGTTTCTATTTATAGCTACACCCTTTCTAATGCAGGTCTGATTTTCTGACCCTTGTATCCCTTTCCATTCATTGTTAGTCGTGAATTAACCGTGGTAAACCAGCGATTATACTGGATTACAATGCGACAAAAGCAGGAGTTGATGTAGTCGATCCTATATGCAGCTATTGCACGGTATCCCTCATATCACGAAAATGAACAATTCTAATAGGAATCCATTCGAAAGTTGTACTTAGATCCAATAACCCGGACAGTTTTGAAAAAAGGCGATTGTACCTGCATGTTTTGGCCTTTAATTATAAATATATCTCAATATTATCAACATTTTATATCTTGTCATAAAACGCAGAATTATTATTTTCAATTTGGAAAAACAAAAAGTTTATTACAAAAGGAATAATCAAGGTCGAAAGAGACGTTGTTCCACGCGCGCCTGCTGGTGTTCCAAAAATTGGCGCGCCCGCTGAAGCGTTAAACCGGGCATCTGCTGGGGTGACATCTAGTGGGCTCGTACTCTCCTCTCACCCCTACAAACCTCACTGAGAGGCTTTCGAGCCTACAGATTTAATATGTCCATAGCCAACGTAGACACGTAAGGATTGAGTGGCGTTTTTCGAGACTCACGATTCCTCAGAACCGAATCTCGACGTGTTAATCACTAGGTCACTCCGGGCAAAAAAATCAAACAATATTAAGTTGAAATAAATTAAGAATATACCGGAATAATATTACGCTAATGTTTTATACCATAAGCCGTAAACAACTTAGAAACGAATTTCATAAACCTAGTCCTGTCTTAACCAAGACTGCATGCTAACGAGGTCGTAATGTAATGGCTGAGAGAAACTGAAAATCCAGTTGTGAATATAATACAGCTGCCGCAAGTGATAAGTCAAGGGCTAAGCGGAGGTTGGTACGTGTTTTAAGACCGCCTACATTATTTACAGAGTGCTAGTGGGTTAGTTTATACAAATTTAGTACAGATCGATCGAAGGGTATTGCAAGTTATAGTAAACTTATGCTGACAGAATTACGTGATCGTAGTTTTAGTGTAATACTGAAACAAAATAAAATTGCATGTTATAAATTAACTTTTTTTCGGGTAAATCTTTGAATCATATGTTGTATGGAATTAATTTCGTAAACTACTGAAAATCTGCATTTCTAGAATCGTTATGAACAGAACTGTCTATATCAGGGATGGCGAACCTTTTTCTAACGCATGTCAAAAAATGTCTTGAGACCGTAGAAATTAACACCGCGTGTCACTTAAATTTTTTTTTTCGGCCTTTGGAACACCTTCGAATATTCAAAAAATTATACGACATATATATTTAAAACAAAAACAAATTTAACTTTTTATTATGGTTTATTTAAAACTATCGATATCAGGAAGAAAATAAGTACAGAATTATCGAATTTAATGTGAAATTTGTTGTCTTTCGAATAATGATTTATTTATACGTGGTTCGATATTTGAAACTTTTGATTGTACGCACGCAGCGGACAAGTCGATGCCGAGGCGATTTCTATTCTTGCTTTTAATTAAAATTCATTGTTGAAAACAACTGTTCGCAAACGTAGGTTGATCCAAACATTGTCAAAAGAGCTCTTGCTAATTTTTTCATCGACATTAACGAATTAGGCAACGAGTTCCATTCAGTTAAAATATTATTTTCAGTGCTTGTTGTTGAAATATATTCGCCACAATTTTCCAGATCCTGTAAATTTTTACGTTTAGTTCTGCAATTTGTCCATACAACACTGATTTGAAATTCAACCATTTCCATTTCAAAATTTGAAAAGTTAAATTAAATTGATATTAAAACAATGTGATCGTCTCGCGTGTCGTCTAAAATTGCTTTGCGAGTCACAGGTTCGTCATTCCTGGTCTATATGGAGACCACTTCCATAAATTGCAGCAATTGCATTAATAATGTAGAATTTTTTTTTTAAAAATAAGCATATTTTTTTATTACATAACCTCTTGCCGTGAACATTAGATACGTTTCTTGGCGATTGTTTTTGAAAATTCTCTCTAAAGTGTAACACTATTCCAGTGTTTCATGATTATTAGTGATATTTCAGATGATGAATGCGGGTTTTTAGCCGTGGGATTGATATCATTTGTCTTCTGACAAATGTAATGGATATTTCGTGTAAAAATGTCCTTGTATGAAATGTTTTTTTCCCATGATTACCCGCGGGTATCTGATGAACAAATGGGTAAAATATTCCATCAGTCAGCAGATTATGATATGTAGAAGTAAGTGGGTGCAGTAGTATACCAGCGTAAGAGAAAATGATCAATGGTCGATAAACCTATTATTCATTTTTACAAAATGGTATGTTAATTTAGAAATTTATGCTTGTTTTCGGAACAAGAAGAAAAACACTAGGATAAGCAATTTTGGGTGGTGTGTGAAAGTATAAATTGGCACATCTTAAATGAAATTTTCAAAGTATGTTTTAGGATTTTAATCTGTTACAATCTGTATAATAGAGTGAATTTCTCATTTCCTGCAGATGCTTTACTGCAGGCCTGCCCAATATATGACCCGAGGGTCACATGTTGTACATAGTTGAGATTACATATGTGCCCTTAATTATGGAAGTCGTTGTATTGGTGACTAGCCGGGCTTCGCCTAGCTACGCTCAAGCCATCCGTGTAACATATGTATGTACTTCGGGCCCCACAAAAGAAAAAAAAGCCTACAAATGTATTAAATTGAAGTGAATAAATTCCTTTCAATTTTCATTCCTGTCGCTGCCGACTGATGGCAGCACCACTGCACCAGATGATTTGGTTTCTCAGCAGTGAGTGATTTTAGAATGAAAATATCTCTAAAACTATTGAATTAACAGAATAAGTCTACGCAGAAAAAATTATCAGTTTTCGAAGCTCTTTCCAAATATGTAACATTTATGTACTTTCATGAGAAAAAAAATTACACCGATTCCTGTATATTTGTCGGCCATTTTTTTTCGAGGATTGGTCCGCCCGGATGAGTTACGGTCACGTGATGATCTCGACATCCCCTTGTCTCTTTATTAATATTGGTGATTACAAAAGCGGTGTAAGTCGTATATTTTTCGGTTCAAGATATTTTACCCTTACGGCGGCTCATCGGTCTAGGACACTGCTCCCCAACCTTTTTATCGCCGCGGACCGGTCAACGTTTGATAATTTTACCGCGGTCCGTTGAGGGAGGGACGTTGATTGTTTATATTTTAGATTGTTTTAATTTAGTAATTTTAATTTAATTGTACTTAAGCATTCCTTCAAAATAAAATACAGTTACACCAAAAATGAATATAAAGTGATTTAACATTTTAACTCACTAGAATGCTAAATCAATGATAACCCTAAGCTTGTGGCCCTAAGCTGGCGGCCCGGTACCATTTGATCCACGGACCGGTCCGCGGCCCGGGGGTTGGGGACCACTGGTCTAGGAGGCCGCTGTTGCACCTGTTCTGACGGGTGAGGTGGTGGTGGGGGTGATCAGACTTTGTGAGTTTGTGAGTTCGTCAGTCGGGTCCTGACCTTCAAGTACAACACATCGGAGATTTTCGCCCGCTCGTATTTTGTTGGTAAATTTATTCTTTGTAAAACATGATCGGTCTTTTGGACCGATGAGCCTTGAACTGATTTTAATTTTTGCCGGTCTGTATCACCGGCAAAAATTAAACTCTAGGCAAAAATTAAACCGGCAAAAATTAAAATTAAACTCCTTGAACCGTATTAATTATCTGTAAGCCTGCATGCATTCTATTTCTAAGATCTTTGTTTTAATGTTGTAGCTGGCATGGCTGGAATAATTCCTTCTGTTTCACAACGAACCAGACATTTTGTCCCTCTCGCACTATTACAGATTGAGGAATCGGACTCTGAAATTTTTGTTGAATAATCTATTTTTTTTTACCCTTTTCAAGTATGAGAGGTGGCAGTAGTTTTGTATTAATGACTTATAACTGCGAAAAACTTATAAAAATAGGAAAATATTCTAATTTTATAGCGTAGAAGGTGACTGTGAGAATCGGTCTGTGAGACCGATGAGCTTGGGAACAGTAAAAAAGACAGATGAGCCGAAGTAAGGGTTAAACAAAATTTTCCAAGTATGGTTTAGGATTTTAATCTGTTACAATCTGTATGATAGAGGGAACTGCCCATTTCCTGCAGATGCTTTACTTCAGGCGTACACAATATACGGCCCGCGCGCCACATGCTGTACATATTTGAGAGTACATATGTGCTCTTGATTATGAAAGTGGTCTAAGTCGTTGTACTGGTGATTACAAAAGTGGTGTAAGTCGTATATTTTTCGCTTCAAGATATTTAAAGGTTTGAGTTTGAACAAACTAATATATATTTTTAAACTGTGGTCGAAGTGGCCCAGTTGGCAAAAACAGCGGGCTAGTAATCTGATAGTCACTGGTCCGATGGTCGTCGCTGACAAATCCACTACCGTGTACACTAATGGCGCCCGGTACACGTTAAAGCTATCGTGGCGGCAATGTCCTCCAAAGTTCTCAAAATTAACTCTGGAGTTGCGGGGTCAAGTGTTCTTGTCTCGTCACTTGACTCGGTTCTAAATTGCGGAACTGGTCCTTTGGCTACGTTTGACTCCGACCCTTGTGGTGCCAGTCAAAACAGGAGTCGCACCTTCATGGACCATAGCCTTCGGGACTTATCTGATGTTGCTGTCGGTCAAGTGGCATAAGCAACAACAATAACAACATATTTTTATACTACATAATATAATATTTCAGAAAATATTTACAATTCAATTTTTAAATTGTTGCAAACACTGCTTACGATTACGATAATGTAAAAGAATGCAACGCGAAAAGTCTATTAAGCCCTTTTTTTTTAATTTAACCTACATCACTTTCGTAACCACGGGCACAATCACTTAGACCAGTGATTCTCAACCTTTTTTCTCGTCACGGTACAATTTTAATAATTTAAAATTTTTGCCGGCATATTACCAATAAGATAAATTTAAAAGAATTTTACTTGGATAACTGATTGATGCACCTATAATACAATTTGTAAAAAATAGCGTATAAATTAATTCTCAGTGGCGGCACACTTCCAGAATCTCGCGACACACTGAAGTGCCGTGGCACAGTGGCTGAGAATCAATGACTCAGACCAGTTTCACATTCAAGGGCACATAATTGAAATTTGAAGATCTTTTCAGTATATTGACAGTGCTTTCACTGACATATAAACGTAATAAATAAACGCGAAT
This sequence comes from Dolomedes plantarius, assembly GCA_907164885.2. Taxonomy (NCBI): domain Eukaryota; kingdom Metazoa; phylum Arthropoda; class Arachnida; order Araneae; family Dolomedidae; genus Dolomedes; species Dolomedes plantarius. The sequence continues at coordinate 198,749,265 of OU015491.1, read as the reverse complement.
AGAGCTTTTTAATGATTTATGAAGTCCAGTGCTTGGAACACTTTAAAGCGGGCCTGCACAGTGTACGCTCAGCGGGTCGCTTGCTACCCGCCGGCACTCGCGCTATGTGGCCCGCGAAATCTTTTTTGAAGATGGCATAATACAGGGTGTAAAGGTATCCAAAAGTTATGGCTTATTTTTATGGAGCTACCCATTAGAATTTAAAAAAAAATAATTTAAATAGAAAGAACTTCTCACCAAGTTTTAATACCAATCATAGATTTTGATCATAGTATCATAGATTCCGATGTGTGCACTTTTTGTAGCACGACAAACGTCTAAATGGTAATCCAGATCACTCGCTAAGTGTTTCGTATCATATCAGGAGTTATTACACGAATTGCTTAAATGATACGCTTCTTCAACTCATCCATAGTTTAATTTTTTCGTTTATACGCAACGGATTTAATGAATCCCCAAGCAAAAAAGTCTAATAACACCTGATATGCGACGAAACACTTGGAGAGAACTAAACTACCATTTAGATGTTAGTCGTACTGCAAAAGGTGCACACATCGAAATCTATGCTACTAAGATCGAAATTTATGATTGATATTATAACTTGGTGAGATGTTCTTTCTGTTTAAATAATTTTTTTTAAATTCTAACGGGTAGTTCCGTAAAAATAAGTCATAACTTTTGGATACCTTTAGCCCGGACACCCTGTATTATAAATCTAAAAAATGCGCAATATTATTTTTAGATTTATAATATTATGAAAGTAATATATAATCAATAGATATTTATATCTATTTAATTTTTTAAATAATCAGTTATTTATATTTTGTTAGATATAAGGCAATTTTAACTTTCCAATCTATCCTATTTCCTGGCGGCCCGCTGCCTCTTTTCGTTAAATAATATAGCATTTCGAGTTATGGAGGCCTGCTTTACAGTTATATTTGAACAAATGTTAGCGAAATAGCTGAATGATTAGGCAAAACTTATCGGGTTAACAAGAACGTGGTTGCAAATACTGTATTTTAAAATAGCAATATATATTCAAACCTTTGCGTGTAATTACGTGTGGAAAGATGGTAATATGCAATGAATAGTATATATTCGTGGGAGGTAATGAACAGAGAAATAAAACATGTTACGCTAAATTTACTAGTTGCATGTTAAGAATTATGAATGAACTTTGCCTAATGTTGTGTAACTGAGAATGATTTACGGTAATTAACTTTTGAAAAGTTTTGGGGATTTGATATATTTAGCTCATTTAAGAGGAATTGACTAATGAATGGTATATTTATCTCTCATGGATTCTTCAAAATTAAATTATTTTGGACGTAATTTTGAAAAATCTTTGCTTTGCAGGATTTTGTTGCAAATTATAAATACCACGTTTTGCAAAATTATTGTCCGTAGTCATAAGACGCTTGTGTTCTATACTTATCGTATTCAAGTTGAGGTTGACCCCTTTATATATACAGTGGAACCTCGATATATCGAACCTCAAGGGGAACGAGAAAACTTATCGAGGATTTCGATATACCGAGCTTCAACTGTGTGTGTGTGACTGACAGATAACGCACAGACCAAACCGCTGGACCTAAAAGGCCGAAATTTTGTATGGCGATTCTTCTTATAGTGTAGGGGTACACTAAGAAAGATTTTTGAAAAATTCTTCTTGAATTTTTTGAAATTAAATTTTTAAGCTGTTTTTGTAACATTCTTTAAAGTTTTCATTTAAAATAATAAACTGAGGGTTATAAAATTTATATCACGAGAAAGATCATAAAATTTCCTTTAAAATGAAATCTTTTTCGAATCTTCACCTCCATTTTCTGATTTTTGGTATTTTTTTAAAGATTAATTTTTAGGATTTAACTTATTAAATGCTGATCACGTGGTTTCTTTTCTTTTTGTGATACTTTAAAGTAATTTGTCGTCAAGTGTATAACAACGAAATATATTGACAAAAAAAATATTAAAATACGTTTAAAGATAAAAATTTATCCGCTAGACGAAATGAGATTGAAGTTTTTTAAGAATTTAATTCAAATTAGTATGTTTTATAGATATTAAACATACAAATTAATTGCCTACACTGACCGTTGTATTTATAATAAATATTTAATTTTCTTTTTTTTGGCAATAATTGCATATATTGACCGTTGTATTTAATTTGAATGTACTATTTCATGAGATTAGTATGTTTCTGCAGGAGAATTATAATAAGGAAAATCATAAAAAATCAAAATCTGGTTCATATATCATAAGAAAAGAAATTTTGTTTCGGGCAACAAAAAGCCGAACTGAAATGCTAGATAAACTTTTCAGGTCTTTAACAACAATTCGACCAACTTCGGTGGAAGAAGAATGAGCATTTTCTGTAATGGATCTCTTTGCTAATAAACTAAGAAACCGACTCAATGATGATACGTTGAGTGCAATGATGGTTGTAAGGCAGTTTTATAAAAAATGAGATATTTGTACCACTTTTATTTATGTTATACATATATGTATATGTTTATTAACATTAAATTTATTTACTGTTATTTTTTATATTTGAAATTCTGAAATAAATTAAATGCTTCTAATAAATTATTTATTATTTTAGTTCTTTGATATTGACCCCCTGGAACCAACCAAGTAAACCCGGGTTTTAAATTTAAAAAACCCGTCAAACCCAAAACGAGGGTTTTAAAAAAGTTGCTCAAAGTCGAAAACCCTAATCGTGACCCAAGCGCGATTCAATGATCTACCAATCATTTCTATAGAAAACAGGGTATCCAATACAACAAATTACAGAAATGCAATCTAGTTGTTTGCCGCCATATAAAGGACATAAAGGATCGAAAAATTTAGTCATTATATGTATTAAATAAAACAATGATATTCAACTTTATTTACTTTTCCTGCTATTTTAAGTTATGTCATTTAAAAAAAGTTTTATGACATGAATAGGGCATTTTATTTAATTCATATTTTTCACAAAATGCTCGTTACTGTATATGTATACTATTTCTAATAATGATGCATTCATAACTTAGTTTCTCTAAAAATTTGAAAATGCGCAGTTTTTAAAATCGCTCTCTAGCGCAACGGCGGATCGGCCCGGTCCCGCTTTCTTCGATTGTCAAAATCATTCTCTATGTTGAAGCATCCTACTTTCAGTCGTTAACCAAAGAATCGAAAACCGGAAGTTCTGTAACTATTTTTATACTTAGGGTTGAGTGAGTGTAAATCACGGTTTACAGTAAAACACTCTCTCGCCACCTCTGAGCGTATATGCATAGTAAATAAAAAGTGCGAGCGCGCATTTGTGTTTATGGGGCTTTTTTTACATCATACTTCTATGCAATTATGTTCTTAGTAGGAAAGAACAGCATAAAAATAGTTCAGATGCTCACAAGACAACTTTCGCTGTTACGTTAACTCTTATCTAAGTGCTAACTCTATTATGCACATTCGCTTAAACTAATTTGCATAATAAACTGAGCTAATGACGTCAGATTCGAAAGCCATCATAGACCTCTTCACTTTTTGTCAACATTTTAACACTTGTTTAAAATCAATTGTCCGATATTACGTAGATTGTAATGAACTTTACTACTGGATTGTGTGTGTATGTATATATATATATATATATATATATATATATATATATATATATACATACACACACACACACACACATACACACAGTGGAAC